>CAUYRH010039851.1:0-11075 GCA_963574655.1 Perodicticus potto | reverse complement strand
TCTGTAAAGAAAACTGTGAACCTTTAGGAAAGGAAATAGCTGAAAATGTTAACAAATGGAAAAACATACCATGCTCATGGCAGGGAAGAATCAACATTGTTAAAATGTCTATACTACCCAAAGCAATAAATAATTTTAATGCAATTCCTATTAAAGCTCCATTGTCATATTTTAAAGATCTTGAAAAAAATAATACTTCGTTTTATATGGAATCAGAAAAAACCTTGAATAGCCAAAAAACAAATAAATAAAATACAGAAATAAATAACAAAGTAGGAGGAATCACGCTACCAGACCTGAGACTGTATTATAAATCGATAGTGATCAAAACAGCATGGCACTGGCACAAAAACAGAGAGGTAGATGTTTGGAACAGACTAGAGAACCAAGAGATGAATCCAGCTACTTACAGTTACTTGATCTTTGACAAGCCAATTAAAAATATTCAGTGGGGAAAAGACTCTCTATTTAACAAATGGTGCTGGGTGAACTGGCTAGCGACCTGTGGAAGACTAAAACTGGAACCACACCTCTCACCATTAACTAAGATGGACTCCTACTGGATTAAAGATTTAAACTTAAGACATGAAACTATAAAAATTCTAGAAGAAAGTGCAGGGAAAACTCTTGAAGGAATCAGCTTGGGTGAATATTTTATGAGGACAACTCCCCAGGCAATTGAAGCAGTATCAAAAATATACTACTGGGACCTGATCAAAGCAGACAGCCCTCAGAATGGGAGAAATATTTGCAGTTTATGCCTCCGACAAAGGTTTAATAACCAGAATCCACAGAGAACTCAAACCTATTAGCAAGAAGAGAACAAGTGATCCCATCTCAGGGTGGGCAAAGGACTTGAAAAGAAATTTCTCTAAAGAAGACTGGAGATCATTTTTCTAAGCGAAATATTGCAAGAACGGAAAAATAAACACCAAATGAATTCAGTACTTAATTGTAACTAGTTGATAACACTTAACGTGCCCATATGGAAGTAAAACTCAATGGAAATGAATCAGGTTCTGGAGGTGGGATTGAATAAATTCACACCTACCTTGTACAATACACACATTCTGGATGAAGGATAGACTTATAACTTTGACTTAAAATGTATCAAACCAAATTATATGACATGCAATTCTTGCCATATTTATGAAATTTCAACAAAAGCACAGGCAACACAATGAAAGAAAAAATAAATAAATTGAACTATACCAACTCAAAACTATACCAATCTGTTCCTTTCTGAACAGCAAAGGAAACAATGAGGTCAGTGAGAAGACAACTTACAGAACGAGAGAAGCTCTTTGCAAACTATTCCTCTAACAAGGGAATAATATTTAGAATATACAAGGAATTCAAATATCTCAACAGAAAATATAAAAATGCCAATTAAAAAGTGGACAAATAATCTGAACACACATTTCTCAAAGCAAAACACACAAATTAGCCAACCAATATATGAAAAACCTTCACGTGTCATCAGGGAAATGCAAAACACAAAACAACACTACACTGAGGTATCATCTCACTCCCTTTAGTGTATCTATTATCCAAAAAACCCCAAATAATATCAAATGCTGGCAAACATACAGTGAAAACAACTCTTATCCACTGTGGGTAGGAATGTAAACTCATAAAAGCTACTATAAAGAACAGTATGAAAATTCCTGCCAAAATTACAAATTGAACTATCATATGATCCAGCATTATCACCACTATGAATGAATCCAAAGAAGAGAAAATTATCATATCAAAGAGATAAATGCATCCCCATGTTGATTGTGGCACTATTGACAATAATCAAGATATGGAATCAGTGCAGGTGGTCCGACAACAGATGAATAGATAAAGAAAATATTCTGTATATACACAATGAAATGCTATTCAGCCATAAAAAAAGGATGAAATCCTGTCATTTATGTGACAGGATGGAAGCAGAGGGCATTATGTCAAGTGAAATAAGGCACACAAAGGTTAAACACCACATGTTCTTACTCATATGTGGAAGTTAGAGAATGTTGACCTCATAGAAGTAAAAAGTAGAATAGAGGATACTATAGGCTGGGACATGTTGAAGGAAGGGGAGGATAAGGAGATATTTTTTAAATGATAAAATATACAACTAGATGAGAAGAATAGATTATAGTGTTCTATGCTGGTGGGACAACTACAGTTAACAACTGTGTACTATATAGGTTCTATATAATAGCTAGAAAGAGAATATTGAATGTTCCCAACAGAAAAACTTGGTTAATGTTTGAGATGATAGCTTACTAATTATCCAGATCTTATCACAATGTATTACATGCATCAAAACATTGCTATTTACTCCACAGATAATGTACCATTATAATGTATGGATTTTTAAAAAAGAAAATTGAATGTGAAAAAAATTAAAAAAGAAATGGCCTGCTAAGGAGGAGTGGCTATTTCTCTGCATACAGGGTTGACCAGAGGAGATGCTTCTGGACAGCTGCACTCCCTGATCTTGAGGGGGTTTATAGGATCTTGGTGTGGCAGAGGCCAGATGGCAGCACCCAACAGAGAAAAGCAAGGTGGGTGCAATTGGTGTTAAAAACAGCAAGACCTCACTTATATTTTGTATACTGAAAAATGACATAGATGTTTATGATGCAATTTAAATCAAAATGTCTGTGTGCATTTTTGTGTCTGATTGAAAGAATACTCAGACTTCAAGAATGGACTAAGATAATAGGATAGAACTATAATTTGGAAATGATTGTGATACAAGATATTGGGCACAGATTTGGAGTGATTATGATCTTGAGAAAGTTGCTTGAACTTGTTAAACTTTTTTCTTTTTTTCAGTCTGTAAAATGCCTCTTGGATACTTCTTTTTTGTCACACATGATTCTAGGTACCAGAGGTAGAAAGCTGTGCCCACATGTCTGCTGTGTCCCTAATGTGCTGGCATGATGGGGACCCAGAGACTGAACACATTCAACAAGACCATGTGATGAGCTTAATGACAAATGCCCTGAAGAAAAATGCAGGATGAGAGGAGAGAGTTTGGGGAGAATTATTAGAGATGAAATGGTCAAGAAATCCTTCCTAAGTAGATTGCATTTGAGCAGGCCTGAATAAAACGAAGAACCCTGTGTCTTCAGGCAACAGCAAGCACCAAGGCCCTGAGGAGAGACTATGAGGGTATATCTGAAGCATTGTAAAGGGCCAGCGTGGCTCCTCTCAGGGACACAGTGAGAGAAGGGTTAGGAAGTAGGATTCCAGAAGTAGTCAGAATTCAGGGAGGTGCCTGTGGCTCAGTGAGTAGGGTGCCCGCCCCATATACCAAGGGTGGCGGGTTCAAACCCAGCCCTGGCTAAACTGCAACAAAAAAATAGCCAGATGTCATGGTGGGCACCTGTAGTCCCAGCTACTCAGGAGGCTGAGGCAGGAGAATTGCCCAAGCCCAGGAGCTGGAGGTTGCTGTGAGCTGTGAAGTCATGCCACTCTACTGAGGGTGGTGACAAAGACTCTGTCTCAAAAAAACAAAAACAAAAAAACAGAAGTAGTCAGAATTCAGTCATCCAGATAAATTTTGAGGGCAAAATTAGATAATATTTGCGATATGTTTGGCATATAGTAGTACAAAGGACCTACTTTAGTTTTTACATCATCTGAAACAAACATATCATGGGAGTTTCAAAGAACCAAGTTGAAATTTCATAAAAGTATAAACTTTTGAATTCTGTAACATGTAGAATTGTCATGACTTAGAGAAGCTGCAACTCTCAGATGTGATGAGTTGAATGGGTCAGAATGATCATTTTTCTATGTCTAACTGGTAGAGATGAATAAAAGTTTATTTTCTTTTTGTATTTTTTTTTAATTGTTGGGGATTCTTTCAGGGTACAAGAAACCAGGTTATACTGATTGCATTTGTTAGGTAAAGTCTCTCTTACAATCGAGTTTTGACCCCAAAAGATGTGCCACACACCAAGACACCACTCCCCCACTCCTTTCCTCTCAAATAAAAGTTTTTATAGATTTGGCCTACAAAATGAATACTCTCTTCAATAGAGCAAAAGCATTTTTAATATAACCCCTGGCGTCTTAATTACAAAGAAGGCCCGAGTTGGCAAGATCACCTGAAGCAGCAGTGATGGGAAGGAAGACATTGCAGGAGTCACTGAAGGCCTCTTTGCATTCAACAAGCTGTGCTTGAAAGAATAATCATATCATAGATCAAATGAATAGCATCCAGGAAATGCTGACAATTCAGACACACTAGGAAAGATTAGCCGAATATAGTCCCCAAGATACCAACTTCCTCATCCCCATAGCCTGTGAATATGATACCTTACATAGCCAAAGGGATGTTCCAGATGGGATTAAGTTAAGGATCTTGGGATGGGGAGACTGACCTGGGCCATCTGGTTAGGCCAATGTATCACTGATTCCTTATGAGAGAGAGAGAGATGAGAGTGGGATGTTTTGCATCACTTAGCTTGAAGTTGGAGGATAACTCCATGTGTCAAGAAGTACAGGAAGCCTCCCAAAGATGAAAATGACCAATTCTTCTCTAAAGTCCCCTGAAGAGGCACACCTCTGTTGACACTTATTTTTAGCCCAGTGAGACCCATGTTGGATTTCTGACTTTCAGAACTATAAGATAATAAATATGGGTTGCTTTATGTCATGAAAGTTATGGAAATTCATTATAGCAGCAATAGAAAACCAACATATGGGTAAATTACATGAAAGAATGACATTCAAAAGAGATGCTATAACCCTATGAAGATATACAACTATTATGTACCCATAGCAAGAGAAGAGAAAGAGAGAAAGAGATGGTATAAAGAAAAAGCACAAATAAAGATGGGTTACGGGTTGCCAAATATCCTAAGCCTACAAAGCAAAGAATTATAATTCTCATCCAATTTATTTCTAAGTATGATTGTGTTGAAATGTGTGGCTATGTACATAGAGTGAGGAACATAATAGATGATTGAAATATTGTGCTACTGCTTTCCATAAAGTCTCCCTACTAGAGAGCATGGCCTCTGCTTGAATCCAGACTCTGTCACTTGCTAGGCCTGTGACTCACAGAAATCACCTAAAATCTGTGCCTTATTTTCTTATCTGTAATTTGTCAAATTCATATTTGCCTCATAAGGTTGCTATGATGATTAACAGAATTAATATGTTAAAATTAATGCCAGTATCTGGCACATAGTAAATACATAAAAATGTTTTGTCATATTATTCTTTAGTTCTCACATTACTGAAGTTAGAGTTATATCTTATTATATTAACTCATTTGCAAGATAAAGGGAAATGTATTATGGGTTACATGTTAGCTACTATTTCACAATGATTTTGCTAACAATTCTTTTATTATCACTGTTATAAAAGTCTTTCATGAAATTCACAAATGTCATGATGTTTATGCTATTTTGTTAAAATTGAAAAACTATATTTAGAAAAGAAATAAATCCAGGCGTTGAGTTGGGATCGACAGTAAGTTAGTACCAAAACCATATTAACCAGAGGAAATCATTTGTCAAATCAGTTGCTTTGAATTTCTGGACGTATTTTGAAGTGTACATTTATGAACAATTTTCCCATTGGCATCATATAGATTATCAAGGCTAAAAGGGGAAAAGAAATATGGAGGGACTGGGTCAAAGTAGCTAGAATGTAAGCTTCAAGGGATAGCAGTCTTTGTACCTGTATTGTTCACATGATAATTCTGCCCTGGCTCAGTTCTTGAGAGAGTAGGCTTTCGATACAGGGATAAATATGTGTCTACAACTGTCTACTCTTAGTCAGATTATCATTTCATTTTCACAACAACCACCTTTTGAGATAAACATTAGTATTCTTGTTTTATTGATGATAAGATTCAGGTCCAGTGAATAATTTGCTCAAGAGAACCAAATAGAATCATTCCACCGCCCAAAGGCTTTAAACAAACAGGTTAAAGACACAAACCTTTTGCTACCACTGGGCCCACTGTTCCCAGGGCACAGTTGTTTAAACAAACTTCCGGAGGGGGAGCAGAAGGCTGAGTGACTAATACCCTTTAAGTTGTCTGAATGGGCCCTATTCTTCACATAAGATCTAATCTCTTTACTTTGAATAGCAAATGGTTTCTGCAATACGAGTTGTAGTTATTAGGACATACGATCTAAAATTGTGAGCATGTTTTATCTCACAAAGCCTATCTATGAAAGCAAAGGGAGACACATACAGATCAGGGCCAGTGGAGCCAGGTAGATTCATTTAGAGAGAAAAATCTGTTTCCTAAATACCAGCTGTTGTTCATAATGAAGTCCAGGCAGATCAGCTCAGATCCATCATCCCTTCAGCCCAAACAGCTCTGTGTGTATGACCCACTGATGGTGGATCAATAGCATCATCACATACAAGGGCTGCGCAAACATGTGCTTATTACTTGTCGACATGGTCATGGTTGCTACCTGTACTCCCTGAAGGATTTATCTATGCGGCATTTATAGCCTCAATTTTTAAAAACTGCCTAGATAACATTTTTGAGCATTGACGCTTGTTTGGCATCTACGTGTCTTTTTGCATTATATTCTTAATAGATCAGCAGGTTTCTTCCAACACCCCCACCTCAAATTTGGTAGAAAGGTTCTGGCTTTGATGGACAGGATACATTCTGATTCTATACACAAGAAGACATTCTTCACAGAATGGAGGTGTGGACAAGTTCAAGAGCTACATTAGACCAGAGACGTATTTGTATACTGTGTTAGATAGCCAACAGTGAGTCATTTTATTTTGCAGAATTCATAAACCCAAGCTTCCTAATTGGATACACTCTAGATTTAGATCAATTCTGTCATGATTATTATGTTTTTAAATCACAATTCCAAACAGAGGAGTAAATACCATTAAGGGTCAACCATTGAAAGATCAGTCATATATTATAAACTATATACCAAATATCAGAATATTAATAAACTCCTCCAAGTCAAGGACTGTGTCCCTGCATCAGTATATCCTCATTTGACACATTTTAAACACTCTGAGTTCATGATTATACTAAGGAAGTATAAAATACTTATATTGCAGTAGTGAGATCAGCTAGCACAAAACTCACAAACATAAATACCCTTTAATTGTAGCATCACCATAAAACTCATGCTAAATACATTCTTGCATTTTTACCAAGTCTTCTCAGACTCCATATTCACTTTTCCCTATCTATAAATCTTTAGTAGTAATTTCTTCCAGTCATCAGCCCTGCATCATATACCCATGCTAAGCATTAAATATTTGATGTGAAATAGCAGCTGGTGGTGAGTTATGATTATGGTAAATAATATTTGTAATGACTATTGATTTCTTTTCCAATAGTGCGAATAGTCTGTTTAAATAGTTATAAAAACCATACAACATTTTAAGTTATGGGAAATCTACTCAAAATGAAATACAACTTTTTTAATATTCCTATTTGGGGCAGATTCATTTTTCTATACTTTATATAGAAGTGACTGCCAAGACATTATCCATTATCTCCAGAAGAGTACTCTATTTAAAAGGAAGTAATATATTTAATAACATATTGAACTTCTATATTGAATTTATAAAATAACTTATTAGGCTAAGTTTGTATATAAGAATTAACTGTGGAAAATTGAGCAATTGATAAATACATGGGAATTAATCATCATTTAGAACTGTATAAACATATACATATTAGACCAAAGTATAGTAAATGGTTAAAGAAGTATAAATTATAGTTTCTATATAGAAAGAAAGTGCTTGGATAAATTATTTCCACTTCCATTAAATACCGTATCTCAGGGCGGCGCCTGTGGCTCATTGAGTAGGGTGCCGGCCCCATATACTGAGGGTGGCAGGTTCAAACCCAGCCCCGGCCGAACTGCAAAACAAAAAAATAACCAGGCGTTGTGGCAGGCGCCTATAGTCCCAGCTCCTCGGGAGGCTGAGGCAAGAGAATCGCCTAAGCCCAGGAGTTGGAGGTTGCTGTGAACTGTGTGATGCCATGGCACTCTACCGAAGGCAATAAAGTGAGACTCTGTCTCTACGAAAAAAAAAATTGTATCTCAGGAAAAGAGTTGAAAAAAATTTAAACCACAATTATATATTCCAATTTTTCTATCTTCCTATTAAAAAATGTCATATATCTTGAGGACAAAGCTGTTGCCCTCATTTATTTGCATTTATTTGTTATGTGGGAAGTTTTCTGTGTGGTATTTATCAGCTTTTTTTGAATCAAACTGATATTGGCTAATATGGATTAGCTGCAGGAACTAAGTAACAGAGAATTGACACAAAACTCCTGTGACAACTTCACTGTAGAAAATGTAAGACTCATCTGTAATGTTTGTATTGATTTGAAGAAGTATTGAACTGAGCTGTTTCACCAGCAACTCCGCAGCTTGCAAAATGCTGTGAACTCTTACCTATTTCTAAGTCTGTATTTTTGCACAGGCAGTGGGCTTGCATTTCACGATATAGACAGCTCTTACATTAAATGGGTCAAAAATCACCCTCTCTTGTGTTCATTTTGTTCTCTACTCCTTTAATAACATTGTGTTTCTATCATTTAACTAGAATTATGCTAAATGAGAGGGGATAGCTAAATAAATAGAATTCTCCTTTTCTTTTAATCCATCTCATTTGTTAAGACAAATATGCAAGAGTACTAAATTTATATCCCTTCCTCTTCATTTAATCACCTCTCACTTTTGATTCATTTTCTTCTCTCACTCTCTTTCACCTGCCCTCTAATAATATTAGATTATTAAATACATAGTATATATGATGAACACCAGTTCACCACAGGAGGGGATCAGGTACTGTAAGATGTTGCAGTCAGTGAATGAAAAAGACAAGTACATGAACAACTTCAATAAAAGGGTTGCTTTTTAAAGTATAATAAGAAACACACAGATAATTCATAACTTGTTTGGTTTTCTCTCCTCTTGATTCCATTTTATTTCCTATTTTTCCGAGGCAGAGATTGATAGTCAAGGTGATTTCGGGGGCATATAAGCTATAGCTATAATGATCCCTTTCATTGATAACTTGTGTTATACTTATTTCCATACATTCTGCCACTTTCATGAGAAAATCCATGGTGGTTTGGGGAATTAGCCAAAGATTCACAAGAGGCATATGGTAAGACACTATGGTGGACAGGGAGTGGGTTGCAGGTATGCTAAATAATGGGGGCCCTCAATCCATGGGAGAACATGTAGGTTTTTTTGCTATAAATAGCCTTGCCAACTATGTCTAGATGGCCAAGTCAAAGAAATTATCATTTTCATTTTTTTGGTGTGTGATAATGTGTAAAATTTCAGTGTGACACTAGAGATTAACATACTTCTGCAATCAACAGTAGCTAGCAATACAAAAATTTACTTTTGCATTTTTATCTCACAATTTGCAATTGGTAAGCAAATATGGAATATTTCCCCCTTCTTTCCTTATTTATCTCTAGCCTCTCCACAATTGAAAAACTCTATACCTTACCAATTTTTCAGAATCTTATTTGAATTTTACTTGAAATATACTAAATTCTTAAATTAATATAGGAATAATTATTCTTTTCAAAATATTTAGTCTTTTCACCAAACAGAAATATGTTAGGTATCTCCATTTGGTCAGGTTTATATTAATATGTAATTTCAATAATTTTTAAGCAATCCTTAGGTAGAGCACAAAACTTCTCATTAACATACTATTAGGCCATAAACTATACATGTATAAGTTATAAATAATATATATGGTTTCTACATTATATTTTGACTTTTTAAAATTTTTTTGAGACAGAGTCTCACTTGGTCACCCTTGGTAGAGTGTCATGGCGTCAAAGCTAACAGCAACCTCAAACTCTTGGTTTTACATGATCCTCTTGCCTCAGCCTCCCAAGTAGGTAGCTGAGACTACAGGTGCCCACCAAAGCACCTGGCTATTTTTTTAGAGATGGAGGTCTCACTCTGGCTTACCTGTGAGCTCAGACAGTCCACCTGCTTTGGCCTCCCAAGTGCTGGGATTATAGGGGTGAGCCACCACGCCCGGTCTTAACTGACTTCTTTTTATTTTAATAAGCAGTCATTATAATTCAGAATTTTTATTTACTATATTTTTTTCTTTCATTTGACAAAGCTACTGAACTTTGTAATTCTGGTGGATTTTCAGCTGTTTACACATTCTAGTGTCAAAAGACCATATATTATTTATAAATTAAAACTTAAAAATGTAGGAAGCTTGTAATAATACAGAGCCCCACATATTATGGAAAAGTAGCTAAAAAGAGCTTTATTAGAAGAGTGAGAAGAAAAAATTTTAGAGTTTAGACTTCTCTGGTGAAAATTTCTCCCCTCTAGGAAATTATCTCTGTGTTATTTCATATCTAGTATGGTTTTCAATATATGCTATATGTTCTTATTAAGTTAATGTCAATGAGTATTTCAGCCATCTAAAGTCAAAATTGAGGGGGGAACATAATACAGTATTAGCCCAGGGCTAATCCTAGACTTATTTATGAAGAAGGAAAGTTTGTTTTCATGATCCTTTATCTCTTCACTCTCAAAGTGTTTCTTTGTTTTTGTTTCATCACATAGAACTGAAATATGTACAAAAGACTTTCTGTTAAGCCCAGCACCTTAGGCTTAGGTAGCTACCCAAAGTTCATCTCTTGGTCTCCATGCTGCAGACCCCAGGGATCTTCTCTCCACTATAGTTTCCTAGAAGTCTCTGCCCTCTAGAAGGTAAGAGCAATAGTTTACCTGTGTTCATGTGACAATGGGCTATGAGAAGGGACACAAAGAAAGGGGCTTCAAGAGGGAGGAAAGTCTAGCCTGCTGAATCAGGAAGTCAGGAGGGCCTGTAGAAACATTATGGGAACACTGTGATCAGTACTCAGAATTCTTGCCACAAAAAGGAATAAAGAATGTGGATATGAGCTAACCTAGGTAATCAATGACCAATCGGAAAGGACAATAATTTATGACCAATCGTAAAGGGGAAAGGTGCCTGGAAGCACAGGGAGACTGATAAAAGTTCAAACGGAGATCTTTAAAGTATGACAATGGTGCTTTAATAGGGATTGC
>CAUYRH010039850.1:0-11853 GCA_963574655.1 Perodicticus potto | reverse complement strand
GAGACCCTTCACCCTGACAGGGACTTATCTGACAAAAACAACTTGCTTGCCCAACCCCCGGGACTTTCCAAGTAAAAGCAACCTCCCCTTATCTTAGAAGCCCGAAGCAGCCTCCTCTTATCTTAAGCCCAACAGTCTCCCCCTAACCTGACCCTCCCTGCGGTTTTAAGCTTTAAAAACCAGACTGTAACAGCTGCTGGGGTCCTTCTCCCGAGCGGCTGAGGGACCCTGGCGCGCCAGCAATAAACGCCTCTTGCTTTTGCGTCGACCTGAGTGTGGTGACTCTTCTTGGGGGCTGCAATCCCAACGTTAGACCCCCTCTCGGGTCTAACAAAACCATACTGTTTGTAACAGTTTAGGCATAGGAAACTACTCTTACCATTTCAGGAAAGCTTTACCTAAGTGTAGTGAATTATATGCCGTCCAAGTTCCCACACTCCAGTCAAGGGCCAACCTAAAAATAGGCCTTTCTAACAACAGCAGAGTTGGGCCAAGAATATTTATAGCCCTTTTCTGTGCAATTTCCTACTTAAGATCTAAGATATCAAGATATGGTATAAACAAATAATGTAGCTTTTTTATGTTATAAATACACACACTGAGTATTTATTCTCTTTGAATTCCTTTTCTCTCCTATTCACCTCTTTTTTTCTCTTCAAGTTATAAAAATGTAAAAGTTACTTTGTGGGGGAAAAGGGTTGTGGGGTAGATAGACCCCTGTTTGAGGCTGAATTGTGTATTACAAAGGAGATGTTGAAGGGTACATTGGGAGGCAACAGGAAATAAATTGATGACTGATAACACTATATACTGGGACAATTGTATAATCTGGTGGATTATACAAATAAATTTCCTGATGTTAAATCTTCTTTGCACTTAATTAGGTCATGAACATTTGGGTGGTTAAATACTGCTAAACTCCATTTTCTAATATTTTATTTGAATTTGAAATCCATATTTATAAAAAGATTGGTCACAAGGTAAGTTAGGTAGCTCTTTCTTTGTTTTCTATTTTCTGAAATATGTTGATTAAGAAAGGGATTACTGTGCCTTGAAGGTTTGATAAAATCTGTCTACAAAACAACCTGGACGTTGTGTCTTTTGGAAAGGAACATTATGTTTGTTCTCAATAGTTTTATTATGAAAAATTTCAAAGATACACAAAAGTAGAGAACATAGTGCAATAAATCCCCCATGCACCTAGAGGCAACAATTAACAAGAGTTTTGCTAACAAGAATTATTTCACTCTACCTACTTTAAAATTTATTTTATTTTTCTTTTATGAAATATTCTGAAACAAATCCAAGATATCATGTGTTTTCATCATACATCAGTATGCATCCCTAAAAAAATCAATGACTTTTTCTTACATAACCAAATTTTATTATCACATCTAAGAAAATTAAATTTATCTCCTTGGTCTCATCTAGTATCTAGATTATTACCAAATTTAATATTTGGTTGTCTTACAATATCTCTCACAGTTTAGAGGGAGATTTAGGATTACTAATTCACTTTCTTCAGTGGTTACTGGTTTATTCAAGTCTCCTATTTCTTTCAAGTCAATTTTGGTCATTTCTGTTTTCTGAAAAGTATCTATTTCATCTGTTTCCCCAGTAGCATTCCTGATCAGTTTGCCAGAGTTCTATCCTCTTAAGTTTCAACTGCTGGTCTTATCCCACTCTAAAAGACTAAGCTTACCCAGTCATTTCTTAAAAATTTATGTCTAGGGTTCTTCATGGAAATCATGGCCATTAAGCCTGAGTCTATAAACTCCTTAGATACCAATTTTCTACCACTCTTGAGGATAAGGGAGAGGGTGTCAGTCCTTCCAGTGGACACTAGTCCTAGGCCTCCTTGTCCCAGCAGTTTCTACACCTTACCCACAGACCAAATGGCATACTTTGCCCACAAATCATCCAAAATATAATTTCAACTCACAGGACAGAGTAAAAGAAACTTTGAGCATGGCAAGATCTTAAGCAGAAGTTATTTCATCTTATTTATTTCATCCTGAAAGAGACACTGGACTCTCAGGGAAGAGGGGAGAGCATTATTGTGATGGTATGGAAAGGTCTAACTGCAATTTATATAGGTGGCATAGGTGTAGAAATAAGTGAACCTGATTTTTAAATTTACTATAAAGTTACTGTAATTAAAACAATGTGCCACTTCACATCCATTAGGATGTTCATTATTAATAAAAAAAAAAAAAACCCTCAGAAAATAACAAATGTTGGTGGAGGTGTGGAGGAATTAGAATCTTTGGGTCCTGCTGATGGAAATATAAAATAGTGCAGCCACTATGGAAAACAGTATAGTGGTTCCTGAAAAAATTAAAAATGTAATTAGTTTATAATCTAGTGATTCCAATTCTAGGTATATATATATCAAAAAAAAACTGGAAGTGTGGTCTCAGAGATCTTTTACACCCATGTTCATAATAGTACTATTTACAATAGCTAAAAGGTAGAAGGAATCCAAGTGTCTACTGACATTAATGGATAAACAAAATGTACAATATTAATGAAATATTATTCAGCCCCCTAAAAGAAACTAAATTCAGACAACGCTACAACATGCATGAAATTTGAAGACATTATGCTAAGTGAAATCAGCCAGTCACTAAAGACAAATAACCATGATTCAGTGTATGAGGTACTTAGAATAGTTACATTAATACTGAAGGCAAGTAGAAGACTGGTTGCCAAGAAATGGGCTAGAGAGGAATTGGGACTTACTATTTAAGGTGTACAATAAATTGGGTACATCTTTTGCAAGATGACAAGTGTTCTGTAGATGAATGGTAGTGATAGTTCCACAATACTGTGAATGTACTTAATGGCACTTAACTATTCACTTAAAAACGATTAAAATGGTAAATTCTATGTAACGTATATTTTACCACAATTAAAAAAATAATTTAAAAGAAGAGTGGCACTGTACAGATCAATGGAACAAGATTCCAAAATTGACTCATCCACTAATGGTCACAAAGCCAAAGTAAATCAATGGAAAAGAGTTTTTTCAAGACATGGTGATGAAACTACTGTATATTCCTAAAGAGAAATGTGAACTGCAATCTTACCTGGCACCACAGGTTAAAATCAATTCTAACAGATGACAGACTTTCATGAAAAAGGTAGAACTTCATAGTTTTATAACTTACATGTAAGAACATAGGAGAAAATCTTCACGAACTTGGGGTCGGCCCAGATTTCTTAGCACAGAAAAAGCACATACCATAAAACAAAAAAACTGATCAAATGAATATCCTGAAATAAAAACTTGCTGTGCAGGCTCGGCGCCCGTAGCACAGTGGTTAAGGGGCCAGCCACATACACTGAGGCTGGCAGGTTAGAACCCGGCCTGGGTCCGCTAAACAACAATGACAACTGCAACAAAAAAATAGCCGGGTGGTGTGGCGGGCGCCTGTGGTCCCAGTTGCTTGGGAGGCTGAGGCAGGAGAATCGCTTGAGCCCAGGAGTTTGAGGTTGCTGTGAGCTGTGATGTCACAGCACTCTATCCAGGGCGACATAGTGAAACTGTCTCCAAAAAAAAAAGTGAAAAAATTGCTTTGCAGAAGATACAGTCAAAACAAAGACAAAGCCCAGACTAGCAGAAAATATTCGTTATCATACATTCAGCAAAACGTTTGTATCCAGAACTCTACACATGAAGAACCGTTTTTTGAAATGGGCAGAAAACCAGAACTGAAACTTCACAGAAGGTATCGATAGAATGAATGGCCAGTAAGACCATGAACAGACCAGAGACGCTGCACCAAAGCGAAAACGAACGCACGCCTCAGCATGAAAGGCCTTTAAAGGACTAAAGACAATCCCACTTATAGTAAGACAAGGTCAACCACTTCCGCGAAAAAAAAGTCCAAACGGCCACTCAGGCTGACTAAACCTCAAATACTCAAGGGGCAGACAGCGTCCACTACTCTCGGAAACAAGCAAAGTCTCGCGAAGTCCGGAAACGCCTTCACTCACTGCTCGGCAGGATTATGGAGTAAAGAGCGCAGGCGCATCCAGGGCTCCCAGGTTGGGCAACTGACTCCACAGAGCTGGCAGAAAACCCTCCTTGCTGGTACAGGAGCGCCAGCTGGAGGCTTCTCGAGAGCGCTCAGGCACGCCCACGTGTGCGCACCCGCGCCGCCGCGGCCGCCTTCCGTTAACCACCCCCTTCTAGGCTGTGTTCTCGCGGTATTTGTGCCGACTGTCGCGAGGCTCAGCGTGGCACTGGGAAGCCGTGCCCGGGGGAGGAGGTGACGTTCCGTTAGCGGCGTTGGGCTCTGGCTGTGGTGGCAGTGCCTTCTCTTGTGCTCACGGGCAGCCGCTCAGGCGGGAGGCGAGCCAGGTGAACAGCTCGCCCGCATGTGTGCGCGCCGTACGGGATCGGGAGGCCCTGGGCGGGAGGGGGCTCCTGTCTCGGCCTCCTGCGCGGTCGCGGCGGCCAGCACCACGCGAAGGTGGCGCGGGCTTCGCCTCAGCCCCGCCCTGCTCCCGGACCTAATTGCTTTCCTCCCCCTCTCCCCCAGCTCTTGCTGCCACCTCGGTCGCGATGGGGGCGCAGGACAGGCCGCAGTGCCATTTCGACATCGAGATCAACCGAGAGCCGGGTGAGCGGGAGACTGGGGAGCGCGGCTGGGGTCGGGGAGGGGTTCGTCAGTCCTCCCCCAAGGCTTTTGGGGAGCGGGTAGGCGCAGTCAACTTTTCCTTTGCTCCTGAAAGAAAATGAATTTAGAGGAGGATGACCCCCACTCTACTCGGAGTCCGGGCCTCTTCCTTCCAAACTCCAAACGCCCCCTTGCTCCTCCAGACTGAGCCGTCATACCCAACCTGGCGCCAGGAAAAGGGGGTGCAGTTCTTCTAGGAGTTTTTCTTTCCTAGTGTCTTTAGGGAGCAAACATTGCTATTTCCGATTTCTCATATCTTGCTGTGTTTCCTGGGAAGTTTTGGACTCGTGTATTTCCCAATAATTATATGCCATTAATGGTTAACTCCGCCTCTGTTTTCCCTTAAAAATATTTAGCGAGAATTCCCTTTATTTGTTTATTTATTTATTTATTTTTTTTTTTTGAGACAGAGTCTCACTATGTCGCCCTGGGTACAGTGCTCTGGCGTCACACAGCTTACAGCAACCTCCAACTCTTGGGCTTAGGTGATTCTCCTGCCTCAGCCTCCCAAGTAACTGGGACTACAGGCGCCCGCCACAACATCCGGCTAGTTTTTGGTTGTAGTTGTCGTTGTTTGGCGGGCCCGGGCCATATTCGAACCCGCCAGCCCCGATGTATATTGCTGGCGCACTAGCTGCTGAACTATAGGCGCCGAGCCAGCAAGAATTTCTTGGTTCATGGGAAAATGGCTTAGGGAACGTCTTGTGCGATAAACCGGAGAGCGTCCTGTACCAGAAGACTTGCGGCATAAATACACTTAGCATTAATGTTTTGGTTTAGCATAGCCAACCGTACATTAACCTATTTTTTTAAAATGAAATACTTTTTTCTGAAGAATAGTTGGTTCCTTCTAAGTAGCAGAACGTGCAGGGTTCCAACTGGTTTTCTTAGCCTTTTTTCTTTTTTTTTAATCTGTGACAGAAGTTTTAATTGGAGGCATGTATCCTGTTTTTGTGCAACATCCTGTTGTGCAGAGTCTTACAAGAGTCTGCTACTGTTCTAGGCTGTGGAGATACAGCTGTGAATAAAACAAAGTCTTTCTTCCTTTTATAGTTTATGTTCTATTGGGACACGACAGACAGTAAACAAGGGGGTACTATTTTATTAAGTTGGTCAGACAAGGCCATTTTGAGATGACATTTAAGCAGATACCTGAAGATGAGGAGGTGAACCTTATTTGCAAAGAGCATTCTTTTTTTTTGTAGAGACAAAGTCTCACTTTATTGCCCTCAGTAGAATGCCGTGGCATCACACAGCTCACAGCAACCTCCAACTCCTGGACTTAAGTGATTCTCTTGCCTCAGCCTCCTGAGTAGCTGGGACTACAGGCGCCTGCCACATATTTAAGAGGTTTTGAGCAAAGGAATGAGATGAACTCAGAAATTTTCTTGACATCTTTTCACTTTAATGTTTCAAACCTTGATAGATCTTAATCCTTGTTCTTTAGTGAATCCATACTTCAGATAACAAACTTTTTTTAAATTTATGAATTAAAAGTAGCAGACTCCTGAAAAGTAGGAGTAAAGTTCTGTAGCCATGTTTATTTTTAAACTTACTTGGGGCAGCGCCTGTGGCTCAGTGGGTAGGGCAACGTCACCATATATCAAGGGTGGGGGGTTCGAACCCAGCCTGGGCCAAACTGCAACAAAAAAAAAAGCCGGGCGTTATGGTGGGCACCTCTGGTCCCAGCTTCTCAGGAGGCTGAGGCAAGCGAATTGCCTGGGCCCAGGAATTGGCAGTTGCTGTGAGCTGTGACTGACGCCGCAGCACTCTACCGAAGGCGATAAAGTGAGACTCTGTCTCTAAAAAAAAAAAAAAAATTACTTATTTGTTTATTTTGACACCGAGTCTTACTTTGTCACGATCAGTAGAGTGCCGTGGTGTTATAGATCACAGCAACCTCAAACTCCTGGGCTCAAGCAATTCTCTTGCCTCAGCCTCCTGAGTAGTTGGGACTACAGGCACCTCCCACAATGTCCAGCTAGTTCTTTCAATTTTATTTATTTATTTATTTTTTTAGTAGAAACTTGGTCTTGGTCTTGCTCTTGCTCTTGCCCTTGCTCATACTGGTGCTCTTGCTCCTGAACTCAGGTGATCCGCCCATCTTGACCTCCCAGAGTGCTAGGATTACAGGTGTGAGCCACCACATCCAGCTGGAGCCATGTTTAGTATTCCTTCCCTAGTACATGTTGAAATCCCAGATTTGCAAATAACCTGTTTTGTGAAAAATGTCCAGAATATGTTTGGTAAATGTTGAGTGAATTTCATTTCTCAACTTACAAGATAATTCATTCTGATAGAAGTGACTAGTGCTTTTGAGAATGCTGAATCATATATAAAACAAGGAATGTAATGCCTACATTGTTGTAAGTTAAACCTATTGATAATTATCAATTTCATATGGTTTAATCTCATATATAATACTTTTCTAGCACTTTTTTTTATTATTTTTGTAGAGACACAGTTTCACTTTATTGCCCTCGGTAGAGTGTCATGGTGTCACACAGCTCACAGCCACCTCTGACTCCTGGGCTTAGGCGATTCTCTTGCTTCAGCCTCCCAAGTAGCTGAGATCACAGGTGCCCGCCCCAACACCTAGCTATTTTTTTGTTGCAGTTTGACCGGGTCTGGGTTTGAGCCCGCCACCCTTGGTATATGGGGCCAGCGCCCTACCCACTGAGCCACAGGTGCCGCCCTTTCTAGTACTTTTTAGTATGTTAACTGAGTAGCAGATAGTTGGGAAGTTTTACATAACTTAAGTATTTTTTTATTTATTTATTTATTTATTTTTTAATGAGACAAGGTCTTGCTTGGCCACCTTCTGCAAAGGTCAGATAGAATTGTGTATATTTTGGTGGGGCATAGTGGCTCGCACCTATAATCCTAAAACTCTCTCGGAGGCTGAGGCTGGTGGATTGCCTGAGCTGACAGGTTCCAGACCAGCCTGAGCCGGAGTAGGATCTCGTCTCTAAAAATTCCAGCTACTCAGGAGGCTGAGATAAGAGAATTACTTGAGCCCAACAATTCAAGGTTGCTATGAGCTATGACACCACAGGCACTCAACCTAGGGTGACAAAGTAAGACTCAATCTCAAAAAAAAAAAAAGTGTACATTTTATAGCAAAAAAGTTAACTGAATTTATGAATTACAAAAGCCATCAAATGAATGCAGGTATAAATTAAAAAAAAAATCTTTTAGACTGTATGCATTTTTCTCTGTGAATCCAATGAGATGCTTTCTAATTGAAGTAATTCCAGGACTACTCCTTATAAATTTTTTTTTTTTTTTTCTGAGACAGAGCCTCAAGCTGTCACCCTAGATAGAGTGCCGTGGCATCACAGCTCACAGCAACCTCCAATTCCTGGGCTCAAGCGAGTCCCTTGCCTCTGCCTCTCAAGTAGCTGGGACCACAGGCGTCCACCACAACGCCCGGCCATTTTTTTGGTTGCAGCCGTCATTGTTGTTTGGCGGACCCGGGCTAGATTTGAACTCGCCAGCTAAGGTGTACGTGGCTGGCGCCTTATCTTGTTGAGCCACAGGGGCTGAGACTTTATAAATTATTTTTAAGCATTTTTTTCTTTTCTTCTTTTTTTTGAGACAGAGTCTCACTATGTTGCCGTCAGTAGACTGCCATGCTGTCACAACTCACTAGCAACCTAAAACTCTTGGGCTTAAGCGAGTCTCTTGTCTTAGTCTCCTAGGTAGCTGGGACTACAGGCACTCGACACAATGCCCAGCTACTTTTTGGTTGTAGTATTGTCTTTGTTGTTTGGCAGGCCCGGGCTGGATTTGAACTCATCAGCTCCAGTGTTTGTGCCTGGCACCTTCTCCCTGAGCTACAGGCGCCGAGCCAATTTTTAGGCATTTAAGACTTTGATTTCTTAAATAGTTATGAGAGGATTCACATTGTTTCTTCTTGAGTGATTTTTGGTAGTGGCTTTTAAGAATTGGTGCATTTTTACTTATCAAGTTGTCGAATTTATATGTATAGAGTTGTTTGCCATAGTCCCTTAATTTAATATCTGTGGGGTCTATAATGGTATATCCTCTTTCATTCTTAATATTGATAATTGATGCTTTTTGTCTTTTTTTCTTGTTCAGTCTGGCTGGAGAATGTCAGTTTTTTCTTTATCAGATTTTAGTCTCATTGAATTGTTTTCTTATTGTTTTGATGTTTTCAGTTTGATTTGATTTCTATTCTTCATTATTTCCTTTTCTTTTGTTTTGGTTTGGAGAGAGGGTCTTATTCTGTTGCCCAGGCTGGAGTGCTGTGACATGGTTGTAGCTTGCTGCACCTTCAAACTCCTGAGCTCAAGCCTCAGCCCAGCCTGCCTCAGCCTCCTAAATAGCTGGGATTGTAGAAGTGTGCTGTTACACCTGGCTAATTTTTTTTTTATAGAAATGGCATCTCCCGATGTTGCCCATAGAAGGTCTTGAACTCCTCCTGTTTACTGTTTGTTTTTGTTTCCCTTTCCTACCCTCTTTTGGATTATTTGAATATTTT
Organism: Perodicticus potto; assembly: GCA_963574655.1. Lineage (NCBI taxonomy): Eukaryota > Metazoa > Chordata > Mammalia > Primates > Lorisidae > Perodicticus > Perodicticus potto. The sequence continues at coordinate 2,664 of CAUYRH010039850.1, read as the reverse complement.
TTAATGTTCTTTTTAATTTTTCTATTGTGTTTTTGATGATGTCTGTAATATTTTTCTTTAGTGGTTGCTGTATAGATTATAATATGCATACTCGGCTACACAATGTATTTAAAATTAATATTTTACGGCTTGGTGCCTGTAGCTCAGCAGCTAGGACACCAGCCATATACATTGGAGCTGGCAGGTTTGAATCCAGCCCGGACCTGCCTAACAACAATGACAGTACAGCCAAAAAGTAGCTGGGCATTGTGGTGAACGCCTGTAGTCCCCGCTTCTTGGGAGGCTGAGGCAAGAGAATCACTTAAGTCCAAAAAGAGTTTCAGGTTGATGTGAGCTGTGATGCCCCGGGACTCTACTGAGGGAGATATTGTGAGACTCTGTTTCAAAAAAATAAATAAATAAAATTAAGTTAAATTAATATTTTACTACTTCAAATGAAATGTAGACACCATCCCACCATGTAAATCCCTTTACCCCTAGCTTATATCCTATTTGTTATATTTATTATATCTCCCAACATTGGAAACTTGCTTTCAAATGTCACACGTGCTTTAATGAACTTTAAAGAGGACAAAAATATTGTATTTACCCACATATTTACCATTTCTTTTGCTATTCATTCAGGAAGTTCCACATTCTCCTGATATCATTTCCCTTAGATTTGGAGAATTTGCTTTAGCATTTCTTTTAGAAAAGATCTTCTGGTAGCAAATTCTCTTAGTTTTTCTTCAAATGAGAATTTTATTTTGCCTGCATTCTTGAAGGATATTTTCACTACATACAGAATTCTATAATAGGTTCACAGTTATTTTCTTTTAGCATTTGAAAAATGTTAACACTTCACTGCCTTGTGGCCTGTAAGAAATCCATAGTCATTTGAATTGTTCCTCCATGTGTAATGTGTTGTTCTTGTCTGTCTGGTTTTAAAATTTTTGCTTTAGTTTTCAGCAGTTTGATTGTGATGTGTCTGGGTGTAAATTTCTTTGTGTTTCTTTCTGAGGTTTGTTAATTTTCTTGAATCTGTGTATGTGTTTTGCTAGACTTAGGAAATTTATCATTATTTATCAAATATGTTTTCTGCCCAACATTTATTTTTCCTGTCCTTCTGGAACTTTAGTGACATGAGTATTAAATCTTTTGGTATTGCCCCACAGGTCTTTGAGGCTCTGTTTATTGTTTTCTTTAAATCTTTTTTTCTGTTTTTCAGACATGATAATTTCTGGGTTCATTTATTTATTTATTTTTTAATTTCACATTAATGTGAGGGTACAAACAACTAGGTTTCAATGTTGGCATTTGTTAGGTAGGGACCCTTGTGTAGTTATGTCCCCACACCAGGAGGTATGACATATGCCCTTACATTTTGCCCATTAACAGGAACTCAACATCCTTCTCCCTCATTCCTCCCCCCCATCAACTTGAATTGAGTTTTTCTCTTATGTAGGTATGTATTAGATTGTCTACTGGCTTCATATTAGCATTGAGTACATTGGATACTTTTTCATTCTTGTGATATTTTACTAAAAAGAATGTGTTTCAATTCCATCCAGTTTAACAGAAAAAATGTAGTCTCCATCTTTTTTATGGCTGAATAGTGTTCCATGGTATACACATACCACAGTTTGTTAATCCATTCCTGGGTTGATGAGCATTTAGGTTGTTTCTACATCTTGGCAATTGTAAATTGAGCTGCGATAAACAATCTAGTGCAAATATCCTTATGATAAAATGATTTTTTTTCCTTCTGAGCAGATGCTTAGTAATGGGATTGCAGAATCAAATGGGAGGTCTAATGTCTAATTTGAGTTCTTCGAGGATTCTCCAAACTTCTTTCCAAAGAAGTTGTATTAGTTTGCAGTCCCACCAACAGTGTAAAAATGTTCCCTTTTCTCCATATCTGTGCCAGCATCTGCAACTTTGGGACTTTGTTTTTTTTTGAGACAGAACCTCAAGCTGTCACCCTGGATAAAGGGCGGTGGCATCACAGCTCACAGCAACCTCCAATTCCTGAGCTCAAGTGAGTCTCTTGCCTCCACCTCCCAAGTAGCTGGGACTATAGGCGCCTGCCACAACGCCCAGCCATTTTTTGGTTGCAGCAGTCTTTGTTGTTTGGCGGGCCCGGGCTGGATTTGAACCTGCCAGCTCAGGTATACGTGGCTGACACCTTAGCCCATTGAGCCACAGGCACCGAGCCAACTTTGGGACTTTGTGATGTGAGCTATTATCACTGGGGTTAGGTGATATCTCAGGGTGGTTTTTTTTGTTTGTTTTTTTGAGACAGAGTTTCACTATGTCACCCTTGGTAGTGGCATGGTGTCACAGCTCACAGCAACCTCAAACTCTTGGGCTTAAGCGATTCTCTTGCTTCAGCCTCCACGTAGCTGGGACTATAGGCACCTGCCCAGCTATTTTTTTGGTTGTAGTTGTCATTGTTTGGCAGGCCCGGACTGGGTTCGAACCTGCCAGCACCCATGTATGTGTCTGGGGCTCTAGCCACTGAGCTACAGGCGCCAAGCCTCAGGGTGGTTTTTTTTTTTTTAATAATTTTATTAAATCATAATTGTGTACATTGGTGCAATCATAGGGCAGAATGTGCTTCATATACAATCAGAAACATTTTGATCGTACTGTGAGAGATAGCCCTCATAGCATTTTCTTAATCAC
>CAUYRH010039849.1:0-41234 GCA_963574655.1 Perodicticus potto | reverse complement strand
ATCCTCCCGCCCCCCCCCCGCACTCTCCCTACTCTTCCCTCCCAATCCCCCTTCCCGATCTTCGGGTGCACAAAGTGGGTTGTAGCCTACACTTGAACGCTATAAATGGGCCCCCTAATAGGGAAGTATACCATGGAATATTATGCAGCCGTAAAGAAAGATGGTGACTTTTCCTCTTTCATATTTACATGGATGGAGCTGGATCAGGTTCTCCTTCTCAAAGTGTCTCTAGAATGAAAGAAAAAGTATCCAATGTATACATCCCTCTTATGAGGCAAATTTATATCTTTCAAGTGTAGGCTACAACCCACTTATTGCACAAGAAGATAGGGAAAGGGGAGAGGGAGGGAAGAGGAGGGAGAGGGAGGGTGGGGGGAGTGAGGATAGAGGGCGGGATCACTCCTGTGGTACATATTTGAAGGGTTAGGAGAAAACTTCTAAATACGGATCAAAATTGTTCTCACAAAGTAAGAGAAAGTGTCTTGAATGTTATCGCAATCAGGTTGATGAAAATATCTCTGATTGTATCTGAAGCCCGTACACTGTATGTACCTCATGACTGAATTATTGTACACAGCTATGATTCAATAAATAAAAAAAATAAAAAATTTCTGATTTAGAAAAGTCTTCACTGATTCCCTGCTATTTATCCACAAGTTCCACGTGTAACTCTGTAGTCTGCTGTAGTTCTTTTGACGACACTTACACCCGTGACCCTTGCCTCATCCGTGTAAGTTCTATGAGGGTGCGGATTTGGTTTCTTATTTTTCTGCTCACTATTCTCAGCATCTAGGACAGTGCTGGAACATTATGGGCATCTAAAACTCACTGACTTACTATTTAAAGAGGACAGGCATGCACAAAACGTTTGGCAAACACAAAGGCAACCTATAATTCTGCTCAAAGACGGTGGACAAATTGGCATTTGAAGAAGAGTTGCAGGTGCAGATGCTGGAAAAGTATTTGGGGAAAAGGGATTAACATATATAAAAGCACAGGAGCACAGAACCTGTCTGGGGAAGGGTTAGTATTTGGGGGTGCCTGGAGCATGAGGTGTGCTGGGATGAGGCGAGCACCGTGAAACATATCTGTGGGGATAGAGCTAAAATAGTAGGCTGCATGAGTTATCCAAGCCCTCAGATGTAAAACTGAAGGACTGAAATTTTATCAATTCTTGATAGCCATTTCTTTTCCTAAATAGCAATAGTAAATCATTAAATAAGTTTTGGCAAGAGAATGACATGATTAAACATGATTTTCTCAAAGATACCCTGTGGAGATGAGAAGCTGCGATTGAAAAGGTCAGCACAGAAGGTTCTCGGTACCATCTACTTCATGAGTGTCTGAGTAGCCATAGGGATGAGTAGGAGTCGGACAGGGAGCTCCTGAGAAGGTTTCAACTCCCCGATGAGGTTCTTGGGTCTCAGAGGTCTGAACGTGAGGAGGCAGGACTATGAGTGCCCGACTGCTCTGGCTCTCTGACCATGGCAGCCTGCGCCTCACCAGGGTGTAGAAGTGAGTTCTTGGAGTGTATCTTCCTTAAGCCCTCTAAGTCGTAACACCTGCACAATTAGTCTTGCACCAGTTGGTGGGACATAATAACAGTTACCTTTCATCCTGAGAATGATGACACATATGTGCCTTTGCCAAAGAGCTTTTCCTCCAGATAACAATAGGTGATGATAAAATCAGATCTTTTATGCTTGGACAACAACTTTTATATTTATCTGTGATCCTATGGCCTCTAAAGTATCGGCATCTCAGATTTGAGGAAGTTGCCCTCTGTCTCCCTCCTACAAATCTCACTTGCACTTGTCGTTATTCTGTGCTGCCCCGGGAGAGCTGCTGGTGATTCTCACCAGCCAGCAGTGCTGCCCTCTCAGGAGAGCAGGGGAACAAGAGCCAGCACATACATGATGTAGACGGGCAGACGGGGAGCCACCTGCCACTGAGTGCTGCAGTTCCTGATGTTGCCTGCAGGTAATAATACAAATGTCCAAGATAAGTTATCACCCCCTTTTGATTTCCTATTTCAGCTGGCTCGTTCTCTGGTCAAAGGTTTACAGGGTAGTCTTTTAAAATACCTTTGCCATCATAATCTTCATGGATATTATATGTTAATAATGCTAAATCCTGTGGCATAATTTCCTGTACTGGTTTTTTAAAGACAAAAGAGAACCCTGGTATTATGCTAATGTCTGTGTTTGATACCTTTCATGAAAGTTGGAAGAAATGGGCTGAAACCAAGAGGTATTTTTGGCTTAAAAGGAAATTGTGGAAAAATTTGACAGAAACAGATGAGCTGTTTCACCTTAGGGTGGCATTTAGAAATTTCCTGTGCCTTGCCTCAGTGACGTTCACTGCTACGTTCAGTAGCTCGCTCTCTGGGTGGAATCCAACCTGAGTTTGTCTCCCTAAACAGGAGCTGGCGGATGTTAAAATAACGAGCTGAAGGTGGGAGGAGAAAGGGCCAAAGCCTGCGAGTCGCTGGGGGAAAGTCAGGTCTCTAGGTGTTTCTTATTTTCACCACTTGGATTTCTGTTCTCTGGGGAGGGAGCTTGCACTCTGGGGGTCTTTTTGTTCTTGCCCCAGTGAACCCTTTAGTTCTTTTTCACATTTCTCCCAGTCAAATAAGGCCTTGGCTTTGATTTCATACTAGTCCTGGATGGAGATCGCTCCTGAGAAGAGAAAAGAGTTGCTTTTGGAGGCTTGGAGGACAGCAGAACTTGCGTAGTTTGACTTCAAAGAAGAGAGTCCTGGTTGCTCGGTGGTGTACGAGCACAGAGTCACATCAGCGTGACTGCATTGGGGGGGCTGCACTGTGTTCTGACACTCTCCCCATTTCTCTATAGCAGCAGCCACACTGAGCAATGGGTGAGTCTGTGTCAGCCAGAGTGGAAGATTCTGGGAGCGGAGAGCACTGTTCATGACGCGTGTAAAGAAAAGGTCCCAGGCACCTTCACGTCCATGCAGAGAATTCTACTGACTCCTCTTTCAGCTAATTGAGTTAAGTCATCTTTGTGTTAAAGTAGCACTTCAAAGTCAAGTTTGGGTGAGAAATATCATAGAAAAGACTCAACAAAAAAGTAAGACCTTTTGGTCTTAGGATAGTCGATCCAAAACAAGAAACATGAAACGTGTCTGTCGGGAAAGGCTGAAAGTCAAGTTCTCCATTTCCTATCATTCCCCTTTAGAACTGAACTCAGAAAACACCATAGAAATAAATATTCCCAGCTCTATGATCCCATGGCACTGGGCCATCATGTTCAGTGTGTTCATATCATGCTGTATAATCATACTTTTTCCTCCAGCCTAAGCTCCTTGTGGGCAAGGGCTGCTCTTTACTCTTTTGTAGTCCTTGAGCCTTTACTTGGAAGGTGGGGGGCAGGGAGAATTTGCATTCCCAAAGCATTTGTGGAGTTAGTTTAATGACAAGGACTGCTTTGGAAAGCCCCACAGGGATCTCAAGACCACCTGCGGTGTTAATAGCTCTGTGGCCTCTCTGTGGGAGGGAGGTCTTTAACTTTATCTGGAAGTAGGGTCCCTCATCCCTGATGACTCCTCCTGAGCTGAAATGAGTCAGGTGTCAGTGCTCTGACTACCCTGAAAAAGCCACAAGCTTCTCTCCTAGCCACTTAGGATCCACACTGCTACCCAAGGTCATGTATATTTGCATTCTTTGAAAAAAAAATGAGTCTAGAGTAATTTTATTGATAATGGGCCCCAGGAATGACATGTCACAAGTAACACACATCTGGTGCTCTCTGCATCTCGCAGTGCTATGCCTGGCGATGGGTGACAGCATTGCTGCACTGGCAATGATTTTGGTGAGGCTTGTTTCCTCCAATGTGGCATACTCCATGAGAGTAAACCTATGCCCCTCATTGGTCCCCACTGATTCATAGTGACTCACATGATGCCAGAGTGGCTACTCATTAGCTATTTGTGGAGAAAGAGAAGAAGGACATGTGGTGTCTACTTTGGCTGAAATCTTTGTTTCCATTCATCCGTTCCCTCTTTCCCAAACCCAACCACTTGCTGTCCCCCTGTGTCACAGAATCCCATGGGACTTGTATTTTATGAGAGATTTCCTCCTGTTATTCTCTATTCACCAGATTTGCTATCACTTAAGTACCCTCTTTGATCCCTCTCACTAGGACATGGTAGAGTTGCATTACAGCCTTTCCTCTTAATTGGAAAATCAGGAGACCACGACTTCCAGCAGAGAGCCAGTGGCTGCCCTGGGCAGGTGGACAGCAGGTGTAGCGAGCAGCAGCTCCTGCAGGTGGTGCTGCAGCCACCTAGGGGAGCCCTGTGCAGCGGGAGGCGCTCAGTGCCAGGTGAGTTAGTCAAGTTCTCCTTTGTGCTGGACCCTTCCATGGTACATTGTAGGGCTTTTAAACTCACCGGTTCCCATTAACTAAATGCCACTGATGCCTGTCAGTCATTGTGACCATTCCAGAACATTCCTCCTGTATTTCCAATGACCTCTTAGTGGGAAGAGCATGGTCCTGGGCTGGGCTCAAGCCCCTCCAAGGAGTGGAACATACAGGAGATGGAGATGCTTTGCTTTCTCTGGGTCAGTTACATCTTTAGTGTTACCTCTTAAAAACTCCGTTTCTCTTCCCTAACGTATGACTCGCTTCCATTAACTCAAAACCATACTTCGAGGCAGGCAGAAAGGTATCTGGCTGGGTTTAAAGACTGGGAACAAGTTTCCTCTCTGTAAGCGAGACTCCTAATCGTCTGACTCGGTGCTTGCGAGCATTAACCATTTACCAATGGAGATTTATGATGGTGTGTTTGCCATACTTGCCTTTCTGACTGCAACTTAACTTCAGATTCTATTAGTCTAAGTGGCTCAACAGGAGGGTGGCAATCTGCGAAAGTGATTTCGCTTGCAACTTGACTTCTCTCACCTGAGTAAATGGAGCCTTCCATCCCTTCCCTATTCAGAGAGGAACACATATGCTAATAAGGTTTGCCAGGGGAGGAAAGGAAACGCAGTGGTGGGAAGCATGGATGGCTGAAAATTAATGACTGCCTCTGGCATTTCTAATGGACCAAGTATCTAAGCAACAGAAATCAGAGAGAGGTCCGTCTTCGGGGCTGGCCCTTGGCTCCCACAGTGGCGTAGTCCACACTGGCCCTTGCAGAGAGGCCCACTGCTCTGCTTAGCACCAGCCAGCATCCCGCCTCCTGAGCCTTTCTGGGGCATCTTAACTACATCTAAGCATCAGGCAGCTCAACTTTGTGACACAAAATTTCCCTTCTCAGAGGCTAGTTTCTTATCCTTCACCATGTTCTTAAGTATGTGCATGAGCACGTGTGTGTGTGACAGTCTCTGGCAAGCCTCACGGTGTGGTGATAAGGAGCAAGGGCTTGGTTCCACTTCTCAGCGCCTGGGTTCAAACCCTGGCTTTCCCGTGTTTTCAGTGTAGGACCATAAACAAGTCAGGCTACCCTCCTAGCCTCAGTCTCCCTACCTCTAAACTGGGAATCAGAGCATTTGTATCATAGGCCTTCTGTGACAATCAATGAACTACTACATATGAAGTTCTCAGAACGCAATCTAACTCACAGGAAATGCAATATAAATACTAACTATTTTTGGTTTATCATCTTTGAAGCACCTTTCATGGGTGGTTAAGGTTCAGTTCAGAAGTTCTCTTTGAACTCCCTTTACTGTGCACTCTTTCTTGGTTATCTTTTCTCCATGGTCTTAATCATGATGATACAATGCTCATTTAAAAACTCTTGAAAAGCTAACGCTTTGGGAGGATGTAACCAGAACGTATCCTTTTGCTTTTTTCTCACTGCCCTTCCTCTGTACCTCCCACAAATGCCCTCCCCCAACATTGTGAACTTGGAACAGTGTAAATTGTTGCTATATCCTTCTCTACTCTTGGGGTGCCCCCACCTCCAAGAGCGCACAACAAAATACAGGAGACACACCCACCTTTCTGGACCCACAACCCTGCCTGGTTGTGCCCCATTGTTCAAAAACCTTGACTTACCCGCTCATTCTTGGTTGGGAAGTTAAGGGATGATGATGGCTCTGTGTGTTCCCATGTCCTGGAGTCTTTGCATTCTGTCCTTGAACCTCAAGAGGGTCAACAAGTCAGTACCAGAAGAGAACACGATGCATCTCCCTGGTGGAACTTCAGGCATCATGTCATGGCAGCTGTGAAGGTTATTTCTGGGCAGAGGCCCCGCTTAGCCTTCCACAAAATGTACTAGGTAGGCAGCTGCTAGCCTGCTCATCTTTCTCTTATGTCCTTTAAGGGAAGGTGGTAATATTGTTAAGTATTTAGGTTTTGTCCCTGGATATGGTTAAATACAGCTTCAGAGGTCAGGAGAACTCCATAAGGAGGAAGCTTACTTACTCCTTGGGATGGAGTATAACTAAGGAATAAAAACGTGAACAGAATTAGAAGGTTGATTTATAATTTAGTGAGAGGCCAGGGAAGCCAATTTGTCTATAAAGGAACTTAATGTTAATACAGGATAAATTATTCCAGGTGCCTCATACACAGGACCAAGAGGATAGAATGAGTTATGTGCTCATTTAGTTTGCTCTAACCGGAACCCCATGGAGATTGGTAATTTGTGTGTGGGTGGGTGTTTGTGAACAATTACATTGGTCTACATCAAAAGGATCAAGTTCTGAGTTGGCTTGGGTAAGGTCTTCTCAGGCAGGAATGGCATCGAGCTGCATCTGTTTACCATCAGCAGAAGCTGTCAAGTGTGAAGCCTTGGGGGTTGTGGTAGGTGGTCTCCGAATACGGCCATCAACTACCCTCTCCTCTCTTTCTGAAATCTACTTCTCACGTCACCTGGGCCGCCCTGGTCACTTGCCTTTACTGACGGATGGTGTCACAACTGATGGTCTGGAGGCCTGGACGCCCCTGTTTACGGTGTCTTGGAGTTCAGCCGTCTTGTTGTCGTGTCATTGTGTAATGAGCGCCCCCTCATGCAGATGAGGGGCTACCTTGAATGTTCTAGTCCCCCCCAGCCTCCGGTTGAATATACCCCCATGGGCGACCACAGCTGCACAACACACAGCAGCAGAATGGCACAACCGTGGCCCACAGATAGCAAGCGACACCAAGCCGTCGTTCTACACGTTTAAATTCTGAAGTGATTTTTAATACAGTGGTAACTACACGAAGTGTTGCTTTACGCTGTGTTCCTGCAGTTTTCATTTCTCTTAAACTTCCTCCCAGACATTTCAGGCCCTGGGGCGAGATGGCAATGGGCCAGTGACCTCCAGGAAAAGGCTGCCACTGAGGTTGCTTCCAACAAGCCACAGCAGAGTCTTTCCAGTGGTCGGAGGGCTGTGGACAATGATCTGTTGTCCTCATGTGTGGAATTCAGGCTGCAAACGGCCTGAGTGTGATCAGTCAGCGCGTGTGGCAGCCCACTAGTTCTGCTGCGTTTGGCCGCTCACTCGTAAATACGGTAACTCGTGTGTGGGCAATAGATTGAACCACTCAACACTGGCTGTTGAAGGGGTCTTTCCTTTTTCTTTTTCTTTTTTCCCTGTCATCAGCATTTGGGGTAGGAAATGAGAGTCAAGTTATCCTTACATGTATACTTCCAATCTGTTCACGACGGGAAAGCTACAGGGCAGGGTTTTCCAAAATATGCCCCTCTGAATACGAGTTCTGTGATATGGAATGTTCTGTGATAAGGAAATGTTAACCAGAAGGTTGGTCGGTTGGTTTGGTTTGGTTTTTTAAGAACCTTTGATATATTAACATGATTTGTGAATCTCCGGGAGGGGTTTGTTATTTTGCTTTTAAAAATTATATTTGAGGCTTGGCACCTATAGCTCAAGTGGCTAGAGGGCTAGCCACATAAACCAGAGCTGGGGGGTTCAAGCCCAGCCTGGGCCTGCCAAACAACAATGAAAACTACAACAAAAGAACGGCCGGGTGGTGTGGTGGGTGCCTGTAGTCCCAGCTTCTCGGGAGGCTGAGGCAAGAGTATCGCTTAGGCCCAGAAGTTGGAGGTTGCTGTGAGCTGTGACGCCAAAGCACTCTACCGAGGGCAACATAGTGAGACTCTGTCTCAAAAAAAAAAAAATAATAATCGAGCATTGCAAGCCCTCTCTGCTGCCCAAAATAGAAAAAAGTATCTCTAAGTGACTAGGATTTCATACAAGAATCTGTAGGTACAGCCCATTTGTATCAGGAGAGAGCTGATGGAGTGTGGGGAGGAGCTGCTGGAAACTCAGTCACAAATTGGCATGAAGGGAGTGTAGATTTTAAGATCAATTATTTCTTGAACTAAGACAACAGTATAATTGATATCCTGCCAGAATATCAGAGGAACACCTTTTATGGAAATTAGTTCTTCTTCCATATGGAGAGGGGGAGAGTGAAGAATCCTTCAACACATGATTGTTCCTTATTCCCTTTTCTGAATATCCTGCGGTATAGCAAAATGTCAAGAAAATGTTGCCACAGTCTGTCATCCTGCCTAGAATATTTGAGTGTCACTTGACAATGGTTGTCATATTGACCTTAGACCCAAGATTCTCCTTTCAGACTTTTTTCCAGCTCAAGAAGCAGAGAAATCACCAAAACACTTGCTTTCATTTCAATCCCCAGTGCTCACCGAGTGTTTGTTGTTGTCACTGTAAAGCCCTGTGATCTTCAGATGGTGACCCCTAGGTTATTCCAGCTGGTCGATTGTCAGTGACAGTTCCCTGATTTCTGACCCTCCACTGTGATCTGACATTGAATTCCCTCTTAGAGCAATTCTGGGCTCTTACCCAAACTAATAACAATCTCATTCATTCCCAAATTTTCTCAGAAGGGGATATTGGGGCTGCTAGGGAAGACAGACAGCTCCCCATCAAAGCTGTAGTGCCTGGAGAAGAACATACTCTTGCAAATTGAAAGCTGGCGTTCGTAGCCTTGTCCATGAGAGAAACTTCTCAAGACAGCTAAATTTGCTGAAATCCCAGTATTGTATTACCCACGGACAGTGCAAGATGGATCAGTCTGCAAGTACAGGCTTGCTGAGATTTCTTATTTTGTAATTAGGCCATGACTTCAAGCTCACGACTTTAACTTAAGGCTCTAATGCATCAACATTGTTCAGGCTTCAAGGAGGCTGAGTCCCACTGTTCAGCCTCTGTCTTCTTAGAGGTCTCTCTGGTAAGCACATATGCAACATCTCTAGACTAATGGAAAGAAGTAGACTAAAACTCAAATGCCAGGATGTTTGGTAAAACTGGTTGGGAAACAAGGCTAAGAACTGAGGCTACACCAGAGTATCCTCCGCCGAATTGCAGACAACCAGGCCTTCAATGTTGTTCTAAGATGAGTTATTCCTCCTGCTTCCTTGATTAGGACCATGACCCTGCTTCATGACGGAGGACAGAAGGAGATGAAATAGCCAAATTAGTGCCATGTCCACCAGTAAAGTATGATGCTTTAAAAACATCAGGACCATGACACCCCTTCATTTGGTAAGGTTCCAATAAGAGAAGAAAGGAATGGGCACCCCAATATGTCTACTCGTGAGAGAGGGAGCTCAAGCTGAAAGTCAGTAGAAATATGGAATGGGGGAAAATAAAAATGACCTTTTAAACACAAATATGTTTTTTTTAAAAAATGTAGATCCCTCAAAACTGGATGAAACAGGAAACCTCAACTTGTCAGTTGTAAATACTGTGTTGCATTAAGGAGATTCTAATACAAAGTTTAGCACTTTTACCACAGTGATGTTCCAGAACAGGCAGTCTGACAAAAGCTGGAGGCTCCTTAGGCCAAGGAAATGTTTCCTTCGTCCTGGGTCATAATCACTTCCACTCAAAACCTGGACCCGTCTCGACCCCACTCCAATGGACAATAAGACTTGGCTCCTCCTCTTTTTCACTTTTATCTGAGCCCGGAAGTAGGAGAGAATTGGAGTGAACTGAGGTCAGGTTTAAATAGAGCCTGGGTCACAGGTTGGAGGCAGAACCTTGGGCTAGTTTCTAACCACACAAAAGCTGTTCAGTTGGCTCCGTCCTGACCACAATGATGACACAGGGGGTCTTCCACTCTTTGAGATGATAGAGGAGTGGTGGGGTATTTTCAGCTAATTTGTTTCTAAAGGAAGCCATTTCTGAAATTGAGGTGAACAGGTGTCCAACTGGAGAACAGTGAACGGTCCCAGCATTTCTGACGGTGTCTTATAAAACTATGCTTCAAAGGGGAAAGGAAGAGTACAAATACTATAGTTGAAGTTCTGTGACACGGAAGTCCTCCCCAGCGTAAAGTGGATCATTTACTATCTTTTCTATGATTTGGGATCAGTGAGAGGTGAGCTGACCACTTGTAATTTGTTTTTCAAGGAATATCAGGCTTTAACGGAGACATACAGGGGCAAGATATTCTTTCTGAAACTTCAATTTCAAATCCTGTGCTAAAGTAAAGCTAAAACAGGCTCTCCTGATTTTTGCATGATTTTCTCCAATGAAACCGAACAGCTTGTTACAAGTATCATATTTTGCCCTTGCAAGGAGCAGAATGAGAAGTCTACCGGGAAGGCAGAGCTTTATAGCATTTTGCAAGGGGTGTTAATAATTATGTGGGTTGCACTGTCCCCTTGGTGGATCAGATCCCAGCTTCAGATAACCAAGATTGGTTTTCTAAAAGCACGAAACATTTGAAACAAATGTACAGAGAAAAACAGTGAACCTTATGCCCATTACTTACCTTTAACAAATTCAATTTTGTCCTATTTGTTTCCGTATACTTTAAAATAAATGAAATGTTAGGGACAGAGGAAGCCCCCAGTACCCTCTGGGGCTTTTTTTTTGGCAAACTTTTTAGTGGAATCATACATAGAGAAGTGAGCAAGTCCTAAGTGACTGCTACATATAATGGTCATATGCCCTTCAATGGATGTCTACAAAGAGTGTACACCCGTGTAAGCACCACCCTGATCAAGAATCAAGGCTCAGACTTTGCCAGGATTCCAGAAGCCACCTCTAGGCATGCTCCTAATCATTATCCCTTCCAGAACTAATGACTCTCATGACCCATCTCACAATTGATTAGTTTTACATGTTTTGGAACCTTATAGGAATGCTGTTTGGTGACAGGCTTTTCATATTTCAGCATCGTATTTGTGAGACTGATGCATGTTGCTTTTCACTGCTCTACGGTGAATTTTATAAATATGACACGGCTTGTGCATCTGTTCTCCCGTTAGTGGGTATTTGGGTGTTTTGGCTATTGTGGTTACTACTGCCAGGAGCAGGACTTGAAGCTAGGGTGATCAATACGGGTGCCCGAGGTGCAAAATTTAAGGAATCACTCACTCTCGGACTGGTGCCCGTGTTGCCTGACCCTGAGAGGGAGGAGTGCCACCTGAATAGTGAACCCCAGGGACCTCGCTATACTTCAGCCTGACCTTGGTGCTGGCCAGAAGCACCTTGCCTGTGCTCGGCTGTGTCTCCACGTTTCTCTTAGTATACACCTTGGGGTGGAAGTGATAGCTGATAGGATCTGTGAACATTCAGCTTTACAGGTATCGCCAAACAGGTTTCCAAAGCTATGAACCCAGTTTTACATTAGCAGTACGTGAGTGTTCCAGGCACTCTGTTGCTTTGCATCCCTGGGTATTGTCTGGGTTTTTTATTCGTAATTTCGATATTGTTGTTTTTGAAGTGCCTTTTTAAGTCCTCTTCTTCTTCTTCTTTTTTTTTTTTTTCAGTTTTGGCCTGGGCCAGCCTTGAACCCACCAACCCCGGTATATGGGGCCAGGGCCCCACTCCTTGAGCCCCGGGCGCTGCCCCTCTTCTTCATTTTTAATTGGGTTCTCTGAGTTTCGTTCCTTGTTGACCTGTAGGAATTCTTTATACGTTTCAGACACTGGTCCAACACATACACTTTGTGCTGCTTTTCCTCTGTGGCTTGACTTCTCACTTAATGGCTTATTTTGGTGAACAGAATTGTAGTTTTTTTCTTCTTTGAGACAGTCTTGCTCTCTTGCTCTGGGTAGACTGCTGTAGCATCATCATCGCTCACAGCAACCTCAAACTTTTGGGCTCAAGAGATCCTTTTGCCTCAGCCTCCTGAGCAGCAGGGACTATAGGCACCCGCCTTGATGCCCAACTAATTTTTATATAAGTAGAGACGGGGTCTCACTCTTGCTCGGGCTGCTCTGAAACTCCTGAGCTCAAGCCATCCACCTGCTTTGGCCTCCCAGAGTGCTAGGATTATAGGCATGAGCCACTGCCCTCCAAAAAATTAAATAATTTTAATGACTCCAGATTATCAATCTTCCGTTTATGGTTAGTGTCTTTTAGTTCTTTTTAAGAAAGTTTACCTAGCTCAAGGTCATGAGAATGTTGCCTATGATACTTACTGAAAACTTTGTTCTTTTATCTTTATATTTAGAATCCATGTGTACCTGAATTTTGTATATAATATGAAGAAGGGGGTCAAGGCTAATACTTTTCATATATCCAATTGATGTAGCATAATTTATTGAAAAAATTATTTTCCCCCTGTGAACCAACCATGACATTATTATAAATTAGGATCTGTTCCTAGCTATTATATTCAGTCTAATGGATCTATTTGCACTAACTAAGGAAATTTTACTTTTGTAGGTCCAATTTTAAAATCTCTTTTTCTTGCCCCATTACAATAGCCAAGCCCTTTAGTATAACGGTGAATAGAAGTGGTAAGAATGGGCATCCCTGCATTATCGTGATTTTTAGGGAGAAAGTGTTCAACATTGCATTTAGGTAGCTTCTTAGCTGTATGATTGTGATTGTTATCATGTTGAGAAATTTGGTGATTGTTATCATGTTGAGAAATTTGCTTCTTTATATTTTTGACATAAATGGGTGGTAAATTATGTCAGCATAATTTCTGTATTTGTTAAAATGATTTTATCATCGTTCTTTAATCTGTTATCACTTTTAATCTGTTAGTGTTTGATATTTTAGTTGTTTTTCGTAAATTAAATCAATCTTGCATTCCTGAGGTAAGCCCCACTTTTTTAGGGCATATGTTTATATATATTTCTATATTCTTTGTACTGTTATGTTATGGAGTTTATGTTCATGAGGGGTACTAGCCTCTCAGGCTCGTTTGTCAGAATGTCCTTTTGTGGTTTTGTTGTCAGCATTATGCTGGCCTTATACAATGAGTTGGGGAGTATTGTCTCCTTTGTAAAAAAGGGGATGGAAAATTGATATTATTTATTTCTGTAATGTTTGATAGAATTTACCTGTGAAACTGTCTTGGAGTAGAATTAACTTTGTAATTTTTTTTTATTACTGATTTAATATTTTTAATGGGTATGGAGCTACTTATATTTTCTATTTTTTGTGCCCATTTTTTTCAAGTTGTTTCAAGGAATTTATATCCAGTAGAACCTCCAGAGTTGACCATTTCTTTAAGTTGACCTAATTTTTGTAGACTGGACAGGCACCACATGTACATAATGGAGGTTCTTTATGTTGACCAGATTTGTATGTTGACCAATTTATTATAGTCCCATGAGTGATCAATTTACAGCATTTCTACTGTAATTAATATACTTTGAAAAACTTATTGACATAAAATCATTCTTAGTATTTGCTTTTTTTCCTTTTAATGTCTGTGGTATAAGTAGTGCTGATAGTCAGAAATTGTGTTTTCCCTATTCATTTATTTTTTTGGACCAATCTTGGTAGAAGTTTTTAAATGTTATTTCTTCAAATATTTTAGCCAAGCACAGTGGCTCATGCCTATAATCCTAGCACCCTGGGAAGCCGAGGCAGGTAAATTGCCTGAGTTCATGGGTTCTAGACCAGCCTGAGCAAGAACAAGACCCCATCTCTAAAAATAGCCAGCCATAATGGCGGGCGCCTGTAGTCCCAGCTACTTGGGAGGCTGAGGCAAGAGAATTGCTTGAGCCCAAGAGTTTGAGATTTCTGTGAGCACTCTATGAAGGGTGATAAAGTGTGATTCTGTCTCAAAAAAAGAGAAATTGATCTTATTGATTTTTTTAATTTGTTTTACTGATTTTTCCTTTATATTATTATTTTCTCTTTACTACTTTTGTGTTCAATTTGTTCTTCTTTCTAATGCTCCTTCAGATAAAAATATAGATAATTGTGTCTTTTCTTTATTAATATAGACCTTTAAGTTATACATTTCTTTATATAAGCACTGCTCTACTTGCATTTCACAAATTGTGCCATTTTAAAAATATTATTTAGTTCTAAATATCTTTTAAAGTTTGTTGTGGTGTCATCTTTAACTCCTAGATGATTTCTGTGTATTTTGTTTAATTTCTAACTACCTGGGAATTTTCTAGCCATATTTATTGATTTCTCATTTAATACTGTTGTAAAAAAGTAATATAATCTATGATTTTGATTCTTAAAAATTTATTGAGATTTGTCTTATGGCTCAGCATGTGATCTGTTTTAGTGAATGTCACAGGTGAACTTGAGATGAATGTGTGTAATCAACAATTGTTAGGTCAGTTTAGTTGGGAGTATTCAAATCTTTAAAATCTTTATTTATGGGCGGCACCTGTGACTCAGTATGTAGGGCACCAGCCCCATATACTGAGGATGGCGGGCTCAAACCCGGCTCTGGCCGAACTGCAACAAAAATAAAGCCGAGCATTGTGGTGGGCTCCTGTAGTCCCAGCTACTCAAGAGGCTGAGGCAAGAGAATCTCCTAAGCCCAGGTGTTGGAAGTTGCTGTAAGCTGTGACACCAGGGCACTCTACCGAGGGTGATAAAGTGAGACTCTGTCTCTACAAAAAAAATCTTTATTTATTTTTTATTAATACTAAGAGATCTCAAACTCACGTACTTATTATAGTTTATTAAATTACTTTTGGCAATTTTTTCTCATGTATTTGGGTTCTTTTTTGTTAGTTACATGTGCAATCAATAATTTTTACACTTAAGGTCATATATGAAGAAGATTATAATTTTTCTCGTGTTCTTTACTCATTCTTACAGAGTCTCACTATGTCATCTTCGAGAGTGCCATGGCATCACAGCTCACAGCAAGCTCAAACTCATGGGCTTAAGCAGTTCTCTTGCCTCAGCCTTCTGAGTAGGTGGGACTACAGGTGCCCACCACAATGCCCAGCTAGTTTTTGGTTGCAGTTGTCATTGTTTAGCAGGCCCTGACCATGCTTGAACTCACCAGCCTTGGTGTATGTGGCAGGTGCCCTACTCACTGAGCTACGGCAGCCAAGCCTAGTCATTCTTCTATAGTAAATTTTCTATCACTTCTTTTCAAAAAAAAGAACTTCTAACATTTCTTGTAGTACAGATCTTCTGGAGAGTGTTTCTTTCAACTATTTCTTATGTGTTACTCCATTTTATGTTTTTACACTTCCCAATTTGTAGTTTGGATTAGAAAGTTTCTGGTTACCTATTTTTGTATTTATTGATTCTTTGCTATGCTGTATCCACTTTGCATATAGGCTCATCAAAATGATTCTTTGTCTTACAAGTTTTGTATGGCTCATTTATAGAGTTTATGTTTCTATTTAAATTTTCTATTCATGCATGTTTTCTACATTGTGCATTAGATTCTGTAACATTCATAGTTGTTTTAAAGGCTGTTATTCTAGCACGTAGAATGTTTTAGATCTAGTTCTAGTGATTATTTTTTCTCTTGAAAACTGACCATATTACATTTTCTTATTTCCTCATATCTCATAATTTTTGAATGAATGGAAAACATTGTTACTAAAAGAATAATAGGAGCTTAAGTGAATAATATGTTTACCCTATTGTTGGTTTTTAATTGTGCCTACCCCCCAAAAGTAAATTGAAATCCTAATTTCTGGTACCTATGAATGTGATTGTAATTGGACATAGGGTCTTTGCAGATGTATTCAAGTTAAGTTTAGTCATACTGGATTAACGTGGGCCAAAATTCCCATAAATGATGTTCTTCTAAGGGAGAGAGGGGGATTTAGAGACAGACACTCACAGGACAAAAGGTTATGCGAAGATACTGCAGAGATTAGAATTATACTGTCACAAACCAAAGAATATCCAGGGTTTCCCGCTACCACCAAAAGCTAAAAGAGGCAAGAAAGTCTTCCCTGGAGAATTCAAATGGAACATGGCCTTGTCAACACCTTAATTTTAGATTTCTGTCCTTTAAAACTGTAATGGAATAAGTTTCTGTGGTTTAAATCACCTGGTTTGTGGTAAGTTTGTTATAGAAGCCCTAGCAAACTGATATACAACCAGAAAAGGGCATGCCTCTTCTTGAGTCTCTTGTATAGTGTTAAGCCAATTTATTCTATAGATAAACTGAGTCTAGTTGTTGCTTTTTTGTTTGTTTGTTTTAGTTCAATCAGAGAATTCTAGTTAACTGAGTTGGTGATCAGATCTTTCCTTTTAGCAGGACTTGGGATCTGAGTGCTGGAAAGGTTTTTCTCATGTCTCCAGTCTTGTCTCCAGTCATAGACCTTTGTTGTTTGGTCCTTACTGTAAGACATCGAGTGCCTGTGGGGCATCTCTCATGTTTCCTTCTCTGCTTTTATATGTCGGTAGGTCCTTAATGCCCGTGTCTCAGGAAAAGCACATCTCAGTGCTCCTTCTCAACCCCCAGTTACTCTCGTGAGGAACTGATGAAGAACTGAGGACAAGAGTTGGCAGGTGGATGAGGACTAAAATATTAAAGCATCATACCAACCTGTATTTGTTTTAAAAGTATTGCTTTTCTTTAACCATGCTAATGATGGCTTTCTCACGTTATGGCGAAGGCAAAAGCATCCACCAATATATTCCTTCCAAGAAAGTACTCAACATTTCTCAGATTTGAAGTCATTAGGTTTGTGGTCTCAGCTTTTTAAGAAAACTTTCCAACCTGAATTTATAGATTGTATAGCTTATTTTCATTGTTTGGGTCTGCATCAGAGGTGCCCAACAGTCATCCTAAATTTGCTGATTCACTATAAGGAAGTTTGTATATTTGTGGTTACGGTGTATTATAGCAAAAGGATATGAAGCAAAATCAGCAAAGGGAAGATAGGGAAAAGTCTGGAGGAAAGCAGATGTTAGTTTCCAAAAGTCTTCTCTCAGGGGAGTGTAGCAGGAATACCTAATTTCCTTAGCAATGGACAGTGATAATATGTGCAAAATGTTGTGTAACAAAACAGTTCCAAGTGTGGGAGTCCAGGTTTTTTTTTTTTTTTTTAAATCAAGGGTCAGTCACATAGATCATAGTATTTTCATGACTAGTTGCAGTTACTGAAGCTCTAACCTCCCAGAGGGAAGGTAGATCTCTACCATAAATTACCTAAATTTGTTTACGACCCTGACCATGCAAAATACTTTTATTAAGGGATGGTCATGAAAACAGGATGTTCTTAAGTACATGGAAGTTTGGGAAACTTAAGCTTATTAAGTTGAAGTGAGAGACACCCTGTAGATACTCCAGATTTCTAATCAGTTTCTCTAGATATTAATACTGTCTGCGTCCCAGGCAGAATCAAAGCACCAATCACAGCAGTCCTCTTGTATTTGATTTATTCGCAGAATGCTTTATTAGTTTTCCCTATTATAGACATGTTATTTGACAAATTTCATTTTCTAATTGTTTTTAGTTCATGAAAACACAGTAATTTTTAAATTTAGACCTTGAATCTAGTATAAGTTTCTAAATTCAATTATTTGTTTTAAATTCCAATAGCTCATATACAGATCCTTTTCAAATTTCTTTGAATACAATCATTTTACCTGAAAGTAATGACTTTTTTCTTTTATTTCAATCCTTTTATATCCTCCTTCCCTTTGCCCCTCATTGCACTTTGTAGAACCTTCAATATAGTATTCATTAGTAGTTATAAAATTTTTCTGATTTCAGAGAGAAATCCTTCAGTAGTTCAATATGAAGTCTAATGCCTGTTATAATCCAACCTTCATGCCTTCCTTCCCGCCATCCATCCAATCATCAAACTGAGAATGTTCCCTTCTATTTCTACCTTCACAAAACTTTTTTTCATCATGGCTATTAAATTGTATCACATATCTTTTATACATTTTTTAAAAGATAATCCTTTTTTCTCCTTCATTTTGTTAATGTAGCTACATTAATACCGATTAATTTTTTAAATGTTTTGCGTAGTATTTTTGTGCCTTTATTTATAGGCAATTTTAGCTTGTGACTTTCCTTTCTCAGAGTGTCTTTGTCAGGCTTGGTATCACATTTATAATAGCCTGATAGAACAAATTGGAAAAGACTTCTTTCTTCTGTACTCTAAAAGAATCTGAATAAGATTCTTGCTCTTTCTTCTATAAATAAGCAGTCGACCCTGCACAACATGAGTTTGAACTGTGTAGTTTTACTTGCATGCAGATTTTGTGTGTGCCACCTCTGAAACACCAAGACCAGCCCTTCCTCAGCCTACTCAATGAGAGGACAATGAGGGTGAAAACGTACAAGATGATCCACTTCCATTTAGTGAATACTAAGTGTATTTTCTCTAAAATCCTTACGTTTTCCTCAATATGTTCTTTCTTCTAGCTTACTTTGTTGTAAGAATATAGTATATAAGACATACAATACAAAATATGTGTTAATGTACTGTTTTTGTTATCAGTAAGGCTATTGGTAGTTAAAGTCTGGGGAGTCAAAAGTTATACATATATTTTCAGTTGTGCAGAGGGCTGGCTCTCCTAACCCCTGTGTTGTTGAAGGGTCAACTGTTTTAGCTTCCTAGTGCTGCCATGACAAATTAGCTTGAAATAGTGGACATTTACTTTCACAATTCCGGAGGCGAGAGATTCAAAGTCAAGGTGTTGGCAGAGCCATATTTTCCCTGCAGGCTCTGGGACGGTCTCTTCCATGTTACTGCCTGACTTCTGGTGGATCCTGGCAATCTTTGGCATTCCTTGCCTGGTGGATGCATCACACCAGCCTCCGCCACCATTGTCACATAGCCTTCTGGGTGTCAAGGTTTCCGCTCCTCATGAAGACACCAGTCACTTTAAATCTAGGACCAGCTCGGATTCAGTATGATTTCATCTTAACTAATTCTACCTGCAAAGACCCTATTTGCAAGTTAAGGCCACATTCTGAAGTTCTTGGTGAACATGAGGACATGAAGTTTTGAAGGTCCCTATTCGATCCAGTATAATATCTTGAAAAAGTCACAATTAAAACCTATTGAGTCTGAAATTTCTCTGTGGGAAAGTTTTTAGTATAATTTAACTTTTTTTTTTTTTTTTTTTAGACAGAGTCTCACTTATGTCGTCCTTGGTAGAGTGCCATGGTGTCACAGCTCACAGCAACCTCAAACTCTTGGGCTTAAGCGATTCTCTTGCCTCAACCTCCCAAGTAGCTGGGACTACAGGTGCCTGCCACAACGCCCGGCTATTTTTAGGTCATAGTTGTCATTGTTGTTTAGCAGGCCAGGGCTGGGTTTGAACCTTCGAGCCCTGGGATATGTGGCTGGTGCCCTAACCCCACTGAGCTATGACACTGAGCCAATTTAACATTTTTAATATGCAAATTTATTTAGATTTTTTTTCTTGTCTCAGTTTTGCTAAGTACTATTTCCTCAGGTTTTGTGTATTTTTTCTACATTTTCTGGTTTATGCCATTACTGCATATTATAACTGGTGTTTTGGTGGCCAGTGCCACCTCCTCTCCCAGCCCTTAAGTCTTTAGTCTGTGTGCACTCCGGGCTGCTCTCTGCCCACTGCTTCAGTTACTCATCTTCTTGATGAACTTCGTTATTTTCCAGAACATACCATGAGGCTCCGAATGTTGACCAACTCCAAATAGTGACACATGAAGGAAACAGAATTTGTGGTCACAGAGACGGGGGTTCGATTTCAGTTCCATCACTTAGCTGCTGTGTGACCTTGGGCCTATTCTCTTACCTTGCTGATCTTCAGTTTTCTCATCTATAAAACAGAGGTAATGATTTCTGCTTTACAATCTCACTATGGATTGTTTGGGCCAGGGTATGCTAAGGCTTGCAAATGTCCATGGTGTTGTTTTAATGCCAGTCGAAGTTTAAAGCTTAAAAGAAATGTTCTATTTTCTTTTTTCTGTCACTTATTCTTGGCCTTGGTCTTGTCAGCTAAGCATGTCCCAGATAAAGAAGGCAGATACTTGTCCACTTGGAGATGCACTTTGGTAGCAGGCTGGCCCTTTTCTGTGGGATCTGAGCAGAAGATTTTGCTGGACAAACACTGGTACATGGTGTCCTCAGTCGATCCAAATTTCCAGAGCATATTCCTCGTGGGATAAAAATTTGAATCACTTATTCTCCCACAGTTATTGGCTTAGTATCTTCTTAATGCTGATATTTGGTCCAAATGACACAAAATAGCTGCTTTTCTTGTTGAACATCCTTTGCTCAGATGTGGCTTTTCAGGCCTCTGTTTGCTTTCTCGAGCTGTTAAAAAAAAAAAGTTAACACGAAATATCACTTGGCAAGCATCATACTCTCACTTTCTCCTCACTTTCCAGAGCCAAATCTGTCATCCTGGACATAAACCACATGTATACTAGTCCCAGACGTCAAAATTCCACTCTTTCTGGGGACTGCGTGTGAATGGCAAATGAAGGGAAGTGTTTTATGTCATTCGAAACCAACCTCACAAACCTACTAATTTTGGCAGATTTTTCAGACTTCGTAGAAAATAGGGAATTAACGGTAATTTAAAGAGGCAGACTTTTATAAAATCATAGTCAACAAAAATAAAGCTGGTTGGTTTGTGGGTGATGGCACTGGTGATATCAGGAGAAAACAAGGGCCCCATCTCAGAATAGCTGCTGTTTTGTGAGGGAGACTAACCTCGGAACACAGTGTTTTAACCCAGCGTGGCAAACGCTATGAGCCCAGAGGAGGCCACTCGGTCAGCCCGTTGGGAGTGGGGATTAGTCACAGAAAGTTGCCTTCAGAGTTATTGGCCGTTCACCAAGTTGAAGCCAGAAATTAAGAAGAAATTTTTGATCCATCATCAATAAGCCAGCTAGCCAACCAACCAACCCCAGAGATTTTCTATGTACATATTAGTATGAAAAACATGTTTTGAGTTAAATGCTTTTAAGAGGGCAGGCTTCTGTGTCTTTTTTACCTATAATCAATATATGAGAAGGGCCTATGTCTGTGAAAACCCCTGATGAAGGATAAAGAACCAGAGGGCAGAAAACCTCTGCTGGGCAGAGTTTCTGCCTCTGCTCCGCCCAGCTGCTTCTGTGGCCTTTGGGCCTTCTAACTTGGAACATCCCTTCTGTGTGGCCTGCAGTGACTGCCGGCTTCTCTCCACCTTTGGGACTTGGGTGTGATGCTCTGGCTGTGGCATGGTCCCAGGCCTCCTCCACGTCTCCCCCTTCCCATCACGTCTAGTTTGGCACTGTCCTTTTGTACGCCCAGTCCGTCTGTCCCAAACACCCTCCAGTACCCTCTCGTGGTTGTGTCTTTAATGTGTGGTTGTATATGAAATACAGGACAGGGAGGATGGAAACACTGGTGGCTTGGTTACAAATGTTCCTCTCCAAATGTCCTTCCAGACTTCTGAATGTCCATCGTCACAAGCATCCCCTCCGGCAGGTGACAGTGACATAGCTTTCTCTCACTGTTGGGCCAGTGGCAACGAAGCCCTGACCCTTTTGAGTGTAGTTTTTTCCTTTCAGTAAAATTCTCCAAAAAGGTCATTTGAACTGCTAAGGATGAGTTGTTTCTCCTTTATTCTTCTAAATGCACTGGCCTTTCAATTAGCTCAAGGATCCCTAAGTTTCCACTTCTGTGGTTTAAGGTTAATATAAACCCCAAGCTTGTTCCCACTATTGACCTTTTACCAGTATTTCTTTTCATGATATCCTTTAGGACCTGATCAGTAATATCCACAGCTAAACTACCAGCATAAAATCTGAGTAATTCTAGAGTTGTTGCTAATTACATCAATGAATCCTCCAGCAGAGGAGAGATGCCTGAATCTTAACAGGGAGTTGTAGACTTCTGAGAATCATCCAGACAAAATTATTAGCCAACATGTGCTCTTTTTCAAGTCTATAACTATCACTGACTTAAGTAGTTAAAACTGATAAATGAATTAGCTAAGACCGTGTCTTCTATGGCCAGAGGAGACTATAACATTAGGAAGTACAGAGAGCTTCCATATATTTTTCTCCAATAATAGATTTGCTGAGACTTGCTACTCAAGCTTGAGCAGCAGTGAATCTGGCTGTATCAGTAATACCTACTATGTGCTGGGCCATGGACCAAGTGCTGAGGATAGTGTGGCAAACAGACCATGATCTTAGAGTTCATGAAAGTTTCCGTTCATAGGGGATGGCTATCACACAAATCATTATATATTATAATCATAGTAAAAGTTCAGAAGAGCACAGATTTTTTTTAAGAGCTAACATGCTATGTTACCCAGGCTGGCCTCAAACTCCCAGGGTCAAGCAATCCTTGTGTCTCAGCCACCTGAGCAGCCAGGACCACAGGTGTGCACAGGAGACTTTGAAAGCATGGACCACATTCCTCTGTCCAGTTTTAGGAGGAAATAAAGCCGAAGGATATTTTAAGGTAGTTTGGTGAGAAAGGCAGGAATGTTTCAGGCTAACTCAGCGTGAGGAAATGACAGAGGGTGGCAACAGATTTGGTATATTGAGGAAACTGAAACCTGATGGTACGTGGTGGGGTAAGGGAAAGAGGGGGACACAAGATGGTTTGGAAAGGATGTTCAGGATCCTTTCACATCCATGGCACTGGACATGCTACGATGGGCACTAATAGTAACAAACTGAGACTTCCTGGAGCTGGCCGTATTGGGGGAAGGATACATTTAGTACAGCCATGGAAGTTGTTTATATGAAGTATTGCATGCTTTGCTTCATAAAAGATAGAAAATGAAAGGTTTTAATTCTACACTATTAGCATAATAGACATATTGTCTGTTGACATTGATGATTTTTAAGGTTGCCTTTTGCTGGGGATGAGATAGGTCTCTCTTGAGGGAAGAAAACAAGTAGCTGATGCTTTTGGTTGATAACACCTTGTCTTGACATTAACTTCTAGAAAGAAAATGACCTCACAGATTTCTAACATGCTTTGTGGCATAACAAAATACTCTTCAACCACCAGGGAGGAAAACCTGGGCCCACAGGACGGTCGTTTACTTTGACACCTACACTACCTAATTGTGTGTGTTTTTCACACACAGAAGTGTTTGTTTCAACATAGCCAGTTAATTTCTGATCTTCATCATAAGAATTTGTAATGTTTTGGAATATAACATAGGCTAAAGCTTTCCACTGGAGATCAGTCTCTCATCCCAGATTCATCTGTTTGGCCAATCATGTCACGAAAGACCAATGAACCATTTAGAAAATGCTTAAAATGTGGGGCCCAGCAATGCGAACAGCTCTTCTTGGATTTGACTGAGTAATTATGATACCCTCAAAACAGACAAAGGAGCCTGCCCATTCTGCCTTTGAAGTCTTGTGGTTCTTTGGGTCTCAGCGCTTCATAAGTTGGTAGGCAGATACCTCAAGACGAGAAAGGTAAAAGCAATTGCTCAGGCTCTGTGTGAGACAGCAGCAGGCTGGGAGGGCACACGCATGTCCTCCTGACCCTCCACTCCTGGGCAGCAGCCACTGGAGTCAGCATCTTTCTAATGCTTTTTCTGCTTTTTGTTGTCACTTGTTTTTGTTTGCTGTCTGAAATAGTACGAATCGCAGAGTGCTTGCAGGAAAGTGCTTTCTAAAACTCCATCTGTGTTTCTATTGGATAGCTGCTTTAGTGTGTAGTTCCCCTTAGAAAGGTGGGGGGAGGGCAGATAATTAATGAAGTGGCTTCCAGAGAGAGGTGAGCTGGGATGGGAGCTAGTATATGAACAGAGGCATTTGCTTTGGTCAGGGTATTTGTTTGAAAAGCAAATAATTGGGGGCCAGTAGCCAGGAGGCGGAGAACAGAGCATGTGTCTGTTTCGTCACTTAAATGTATGGTGAGATTATCTAAGTGTGAGGCAAGTGTGAGGAAGAATCAGAAATCTTGAAGAAAGCAAATAATCGCATGGTGCTTTGATTAAAAGTTATTATGAATTGTTTCTTTTTGAGATGGATAAACTGAATGTAAGTATTCTATTATGTATTGCTAGAAGACATTAGCTGACTTAAATTGCAATTAGATACTGTTTTTCTTTTTGAGCTTGATTGCATTCTAGTAAAAGAGCACTTCATTATTACCATAGAAAATGTTATGTGTTAACTGGCAATTTTACACTGAATGTTCCTTTCTTATTCATTCCTTTCTGAATGCATTTTATCTGATTGGTCTCCAGTGGACAATGACTCCTCATACTAGCTTTAATTTCACTGTTCATGACCCACGACCAGCATTTTTATCAAATGTTTGTCTGTAAGTCAATGCTAAAGTAGATGAGGAAAGTTCCCTATATGCTTGGCGGCATCCTGGTTTTCCAAGTTCCACTGTTGCATATTATACAAAAGATGCCAAAAAAAAAGGTATGCCCATTTTAAGAAAGGAAAAACTGTATTAAAATTATAAAACTCAAGTCACATTTGACTTCTACAATTACAGGAGATGTAAGATACAATATACAAGATAACAAACATTATTGGTATATATTGAATATAATAATTTTAATACAGTTTTCTTTTTTAAAAATGTGTACATATTCTTTGGCACCTTCTGTTTTTTATCAAGTGGGCGTATCTACAGCTTTATCCTTGGAGCTACTTTGCTTACTAATGAAACACATATGTTGAGCACGAATGGGAAACACCCATCAAAAAGCCTCTGTTTAGAAATAAAATCAAGATGTATCTGAAGAAGAAGAAAAAGAAGGAAAAAATAAATTTTCCAAGTTTTCTGCAAAGAATTTTTTTTCTTCAAGTCTGGTGACTGGAATCTAACAGGGTCAAAATAGGCCTTTGTTTGTGGTTTTTATTTTGTCTTCTTTATCGTGTTCCTTAAGGAACTTAATTATGACCCTTATCCTTCCCTACTGGGTCTGAAACATTGGAACATGGTTTTGGTAAATGAGAAGAGTTCATTTGCCTCATAAAATTAAAATGAAACTTTCAGGACTAAATGCAGAGTTTAATGATGTCCGGTTATGGTGAGGCTGCGCGTTCTCCAAATTCAGAAGGAAGTTCCGGGTTCCCATTCACACACTAGGCACAGATGGGCTCTTGAACACAGTTGGCCTCTACCCTTTTTTCTCCCAAAGATCTGCGGGATATGCTTTTTCAACCAAGAAACTGACAAACCAAAAATTATTGAGAGTTAACTGAATTAGATATTCACCCCAAGGTTACTCCAACTGTTCATGGCATTTAAATTGGTGTTTAGTATTTACTAATTGGTTGCCATTAACTGTAGAATGGTTGTCTCCTCTATTGCTGCCAATAAAACTTAATTCTAGAAACCTGTTGCTAATAAGCTGTTAGAAAAAGAATTCCAAATCATAAGGCTATTGTACATTCCAGTGACAAATTATTCTGTGTATTTGTGATCCAGAAATATTCTCGGAGCTAGGCAAAAGCATACACTTCTGAACTGGATATGAATTGTTTGCTATAAATTATGACCCCCTCATGGACTCTGAAAGCACCAGATGTTCAATTTCTTTCTTATTCTGGGCATTCTAAAAATGGGCTTTTCGAAAAAGCTGTGGTTAAGAACAGTATGAAAAATTTGCGCACTGATCATTGAATTCATTTTTCGATTTTGTCAGATATACTCTAAAATTTAAAATATTCTGCACAAACCATTTATATATCTTTTGGGTTTTAAGACACGTACTTGTTCTAGTAATTATCTAATAGTTCTGACTAACTTCATGGTTGTATCCATGATATATGTGGTCCACAGATGCTAAAAAGGTCTTCACATTCTTTTATTTTTCAATTTATTTGCTTTATTTTTAAATTGATATTATAGTTGTGCATGTTTATGAGGTTCAACTTGACATTTCAATACTGACATGTGGGATATAATCAGGGTAGTGTGTATCAGCTGATGTATCTGTCATTCCTTTCTGATAAGGACTTTCAAAAGCTTCTATTCTAACTATCTTGGAATATACAGTACCTTACTATTAACCACAGTCGCCCTACAGTGCCACAAAGCCCTGGATCATTCTTTCTACTTAACTGTAACTTTGTGCCCATTGACCAACCTCTACCCATCCTTCCTTTGCCTTTTCCTCTCTGGTCTCCAGTAACCAGTGGATCTACTCTCCACTTTTGTAATAGCAGTTCTTTTTTTCCTTTATTGCACATATGGCAAGATCATACATCTCCACACCTTCACCAATACTTAACCTTTCGTCTCTTTGATGACAGCTCTTCTAACTGGCATGAGGTATCCCATTGTGTGTGTGCACGTGTGTGCAGTATTTATCTTTTTGTGGCTGGCATATTTCAATTAACATAATAACTTTCACGTCCATCCATGTCATTGCAAATGAGAGGATGAGAGGATTCTGTTCTTGTTTGTGGCTGAATAACATTCCATCATGTATATGTGTACAACACATTTTCTTTATCCATCCTTTGTTGGGCACTTAGGGTGCATCAATGTCTTGGCTATTGTAAACGGTGCTGGGATAAATAAGGACATGCCGATATCTCTTTCATGTACCGATCTCATTTCCTTGAATTGCTGGACCATAGGGTATTTTCTTTTCTTTTCTTTTTTTTTTTTTTTACAATTTTTTGAGTAGTCTTCATATTATTTTCTATTATGACTCTACTAATTAACAATCTATCAACAGTGTGGAAGTGTTCCCTTTTCTCCACATCTTCACCAATACTTAGTTTTCATTTCCTTGTTGATAGCCCTTCTAGCTGGAGTGAGGTATCTCATTGTGTGTAGTGTGTGTGCAGATATGTATGTATTCATGTGTATATATGCATCTATTGTGGTTTTGATTTGCATTGCCCTGATTAGTGAGCATTTTTATATAATGTTAAAAATGTTGAGCATTTTTTATATAACAGTTGGCCATGTTGATATCTTCTCTCATGAAATCTCTATTTAGGTCTTTTGCTCATTTTTAAAATTAAAAATTTAAAAAAATTGGTGGTTTTATTTTTGCTAAGTTTCTTATATGTCCTGGGTATTAGCCTCTTGTTAAAGGTATAGTCTGTGAATAATTCCTCCACCTCATAAGTTATATCTCCACTCTGTCAATTGTTTCCTTTTCTCTTACTTTGCAAAAGCCTTTTATTTTGATATAATTTCATTTGTATATTTTTACATTTTTAAAGTTTTATTTTTTGAGACAGTCTTGCTCTGTCACCCTGGCTAGATTACAGTGGAGTCATCATAGCTCACTGCAACCTTAAACTACTGGGTTCAAGTGATCGTTCTGTAACTGGGACTACTGGTGCACCACTATGCCCAGCTAATTTTTCTGTTTTTGTAGATAAGGGATCTCTCTCTTGCTCAGGCTGGTCTGACTTCCATTGATTTTCCCACCTTGGCCTCCCAGAACACTTTTAGTGCCTGTGCTTTTGAAGTCTTATTTTAAAAATACTTGTCTATTCAGCATTATAAAGTATTCCCCCATATTTTTCTTCTAGTAGTTTTATAGTTTAGAGTTTTATACTTAAGTCTTAAAGTGATGTTGGTGTATGGTAAGAGGTAGGGGCCTCTAGTGTCATTCTTCCACCTGTGGATAGCCAGGTTTCTCACTACCATTCATTTTTTAAGAGACTCCCTTTTTCTCAGCACATGTTCTTGCCATCTTTGTAAAAATTTGTTGAGTGTAGGTGTCTGAATTCATTTCTGGGCTCTTTATTCTGTTTTATTGGATTGTGTATTTGTTTTTTATGCAGTACTATGTTGTTATAGTTCCTATGGCTTTGTGTTTTATTTTGAAGCCAGTCAGTGTGGCATCTCTAGCTTTGATCTTTTTCCTCAGTATGGCTTTGGCGATTGACAGTCTCTTGTGTTCCATATAAATTTTAAGAATTTTTTTCCATTTCTATAAAGACTATCATTGGAATTTTCATAGGGATTTTCTGGAATCCATAGATTACTTTGGGTATTATTGCCTTTATGATAATATTAATTCTTCCTATCCATCCTTACACCCCTGATATGAATCTCACTTGATCATAGTGAATGATCTTTTTTTTAATGTGCTATTGAAATCATTTTTTAGTTATTTTTTTGAGGATTTTTGTATGTGTGTTCATCAGAGTTATTGGCCTATAGGGGTTATTTTGCTGTTACTGTTGTGTCCTTATTTGGTTTTGAAAGTAGGGAAGGCTGTCCTTGAAAAATGAGATTGGATGTATACCCTCCTGTTTAATTTTCTGGGATAGTTTGAGGATAATTCACATTGTTTATTTTTTAAGTGTTTAGTAGAATTCAGAAGTGAAGCTATCATGTTGTGGGATTTTTTGATAAAAGAAGTTTTCTTACTGATTCAGTCTTGTTATTTATTATTGGTCTGTTCACATTTTCTATCTTTCCTTGTGGATGAGGACTCAATTTCCTGTTCTTTTTTTTTTTTTTTTTAACTGCAGTGATCCCTGTTTAATATGTCTTGCTGTGAGGTCACTGTCTTTTACTGTGCTAGGTTGTTAGGGAACCCAAATGCAAATGTGGGAGCTGAAGAGAAAACTTTGATATCAGTTTTGTTGTTGGAATTTTATTTGTTCTCCCTGATAATTTCAAAGCAACTTATTATAGACCAGCTTATGATTCTGTATTGCTGTATAGTTTTTTTTCCCCAAGAAAAAAATTTGCTTTGGTTTGATAAATCATTCCAAAGTGCTTAGAGGCCTCTTGTTTGGCAGTGTTGCTTGATAGTCACAAATTGTGGGCAGGAATATTGTTATACCTGTAGATACAATGGAAAAGATTTTTAAATCACAAAACTTAAGATCAGCTTTACCTACTGGGCTACTTAGTCAAATTTGAGTGGTATTAAAAATCTCTCTACCCCTCAAATAGTTCTCTTCCTCATTGCCTTACAGATTTACCTTCTATAAGGTCTAAATTTTCTCTTTCTGTTAAATCCATCTGCTTGAACTTGATAGACTTTATTTTAAATGCAAACCCCCATGGGAGAAGGCAAGGTATTCAGCTGTAATACCAAAGTACAAAGGATTTTATTGGTACCATTTGCCTCTGGTGATGCCATCACAGAAAACTAGAAAACATTTCTTTTTTAGCTAGAAAAAGCCAAAAAGAAGAAAAGAAGAAAGGAAGAAGAAGAAAAGGAGGGGGGAAGAGGAAGGAGAAGAATGAGAAGAGAGGAGGGGAGGGCGAAGAAGAAGAAGGAGGGAGAAGAAGGGAGAAGAAACCATGAAGGCAAAATTTTCTGACCTGGAATCAACTGGAGCTACACGCACATGTGATCTTCAAGTGCCTGACCGTCTTTGTTGTATTGCTATTCTAATTAATCCCAGTAACACTGTTAAATGGGAGGGAAGGAGAAGCTCTAATTGAATCAGATTATATGACTATCCAACACTTTCAGAGATGCCTTCTGGAAATCATGACCACAGTTAGTCTTTCATTTCTTATATATGGTCCTGTTTGTAGAGAGGTGACAGGGCTACTCTCTATTCTTTGCATTTCCACTCTGAACAGTGGAGGAGCTCTGGAAGCACCAGTGCCTGCCTTTCTGGCTTTCAGAGAAGGTGAACTTTGATTCTATCAGTTACTACCAGCCTCCTTCTGGGAAATCAAGCTTGTTTTTTTTCTTAGCCATTCATTAGATGGGTGGGAACTGAACTATGCTCCCAGGAGACTTATCTTTTGTCCTGGGGATGAATCTTGGGTACATCCAAAGCCTCTAAATCACCTTAATCACTACACCTCCCTCCCATCCTCATTATCATGCCCATCCTAATTCCTACATAAGTGACAAAAATTATTGAGATTAATCCTCCCTGATGGTAGTGTCCTAAAGATACTACCCATTAGTTTTTGCCTTTTGGTTCCCAGGAGCTATCTGGTTTCCTTCCTTCATGAGGCTTTGCCTTCATTTCTGTAACCTTCCAATGTAGTCCCTTTTTATTTATTTATTTATTTATTTATTTTTGAGACATAGCCTCAAGCTGTCACCCTGGATAGAGTGCCATAACATCACAGCTCACAGCAACCTCCAATTCCTGGGCTCAAGCGAGTCTCTTGCCTCTGCCTTCCAAGTAGCTGGAACTACAGGCGCCCGCCACAATGCCTGGCCATTTTTTGGTGGCAACCATCATTGTTGTTTGGCGGGCCCAAGCTGGATTCGAACCCGCCAGCTCAGATGTACGTGGTTGGCGCCTTAACCCATTGAGCCACAGGCGCCGAGCCATGTAGTCCCTTTTTAATCACGTTGGCCTCTTGCTTGCAATTCAGATAGCTTCTCTGGCTTGTTGTCAGCCTTTCCCCCTGGAGACTGGATTCAGCTTCTTTCCATTTCCTGACCTCGCCAACAGTGGATCTGCTCTTTTGACTTTGCACTTTGAACGTGAGCTTCACGCTTGTTCTCTTTTGCCAGGTGCTATGTCTCCCCACCCCAGTCATTCTTTCCTACCTGAGCTACAGCTGAACTCTGAGCATATCTGCTGGACTCCAGGCCTTGGGACACGCAGGGTCTCCACATGTGGTCCCTGCCTTCAAGGTGGTAAATCCCGCACTCACTCTGCCCCTCATTCTGAGGCCTTTCCCTCCTCCCTGCCCAGCTTCCTGTTAGCCCTGGGCCTCACTTATCTCATGTGACAGAGAGAGAGACGGGAAAACTGGGGTCTTTATCATACTGATAGGAGTGTAAAAGGAAGATGATGATAGAAGTTTAGAGCAGCATAAATTATTCAACACAAAAGGCAGTGAGAGGAGCCAGAGAAATAAAGATGCAAGAAAACTAAAGGCCAGAGGAGAGACAGAAGCAGAGAGAATGTGAGAAGTAGGACAGTGGAGACAGAGATTGATGCCTGAGAATTTTTAGATTATTCCATGGCTGTTCCCCGTGTTGCCTTCTCAGACAACGTCCTCTATTTTCAAGGTTTGGGAAGTAAGATTTATTTTTCTTCTGAGAATGTTTCTGTCCTAGGATGCAACCTAAGGTGGGGGCGGGGAGGGCTGGTTTAATTTGGGATGCATTTCTTGCTGTGTGTTCTTCCCTCACTCACCCGAGGGTGTTGGGAGGAGGACTCCCTGGTGGAGGCTGGAGTGCAGAGGATTCTGCTGTTATTAATATATGCTGGTACTTCTTCCCCGGACACTGCAGGCTGCTGAAAATTATAAAAAGACTCCTACCTTATTCCAGATTATATTTAGCCTTAGGAGTATTTTATATTTATTCATATACATATGCTCAGGGCCAGCCACCAACATGGACCTAAGGACTGTGCCGTCCGTGCTGTGGGTTTCTAGCCCCTCTGTCTTCAGGTCACCTGAAGAGCCTCCAGGAAACTCTGGGTGACACCAATACCCCAGAACAGTGGTTCTCAACCTGTGGGTTGCAACCCCATTGGAAGTCGAACAACCCTTTCATACGGGGTCCTAAATACATCCTGCATATCAGATATTTATATTATGATTCATAACAATAGCAAAATTCCAGTTATAAAGGAGCAATGAAAATAATTGTATGGTTGGGGGTCATCACAACATGAGGAATTGTATTAAAGGGTCCCGGCATTAGGAAGGTTGAGAACCATTGCCCTAGAGGAAGACATGGCAGCTCTAGTTACATGTCACTGTGAGTTAGCTTATCAGGTTAACGTTGTTGGTCACAGCTTCATGAGAACCAAGCAGGGCTGATGAGGGCTGAGGAGCTTTTTGGAATTTGGACACGTGGCAGCAGCTCAAGGTCCCTGAGCACCTGAGGTATGAAGAGTGTGGTGTTAGGAAGGCCCAGAGTCTCTGCCGGGAGAGCCAGTCCTCAGCGAGATTTTTTTTTTTTAAGTATCATCATCCCTGTATAGCAGTGGGCCAAAAGAGAGTTACATTTCTTTTAGGAAGTCTGTACAGGACAACCAACCCTAATGGTTTTCAGAAACATGTATCTTGCAGCGATTAGGGCATGAAATGCTTAGACTCATTCTTGCGCTGCTAAATTTAGAAATGGAAAAAGGAAACATACTCTTTAAATTTTTTAAGGTTCAGAAAAGCTTCCTGAGGAGCCCATTTTCCATTTTAGTGCAGGGAAAAGAAGAATGCCAGCTAAAAAATTCATAAAGCCTGCATTATGCTCAGTGGAAATATTCTTATGAGGAAGAGAAGAGGTTTTTACTTAAAGACATAGTTGTGGGCATTTATAGTGCCCTTCTAAGAAATGAGATCAAATCTCTCCCCAAATAGAACTTTGAAAACACAGAAAGTTATTGACTTTATGATACTTATATGCAATTAGTGGGTGCCATTAGGATTTCTGTAAGCAAAGCAGGGATTTTTAGGTAAATGTATGAATTTGCCATTTACTAATATAGATGATTTTTGAGAACCTTCCCCAGACATGACAAGTCATTCAGTCCAATCAAAATTTCTTGGCTTCTGCTTCTCAAGAGTTATCCAAAAATATATCTTGTTGTGCATAGCACGATATGAATAAATGGCTACATGTATGGCCGCCACAATTGTGTGTCACCAAACCCATCTGAAATTGGGTTAACAATGCCCAGCGTGAAAAGACTGAGACAGGGAGGACTGAGGCATTGACTTACTTTTAATCCACGTCTTTCTTTAGAAAACAACCATCGTGGTTCCTGGAAATCTCCCCCTCCACCAAATTTATCCCAGCTTCAAAAGATAAGCCTTTCTCTAACCATGACTTTGCTCCTGGTCCTGTCTCAGATCCTGCTTGAGCTGTTATTTATCACAGCATG
Source organism: Perodicticus potto (assembly GCA_963574655.1). Lineage (NCBI taxonomy): Eukaryota > Metazoa > Chordata > Mammalia > Primates > Lorisidae > Perodicticus > Perodicticus potto. Next base: position 8,415 of record CAUYRH010039849.1, on the reverse strand, counting down.
GTTTTGTGTATTGAATGTAAGTAAATCACCAAATACAAGAGCTGGACATATCCTTAGAAATGATTTGTGACACTGCCCCTCTGTGAAGATGAGAGACTTGAGACCCAGGGAGGGACAAATGACATATCCAAAGTCATATAATAGTTAAGTGGCAGAATTGGTGACTTGGGATAGATATTTATAGATTTCTTTTTGCCATTTTATCCTGTGTATAAAATCTTAAATCTTCAGATTTAATGCCACTTTCTAGTTAAAATTGATTTATAGCAAGAAGATTGTTAATAATTTAAAGAATGATACAGGATTAGAGTTCAAGGCTGCTCTGACATGGTATTTTTAACTCCTTATATTATCATCTATTAGGCAAAAAGCTATCTAATAACTAATGATTTTGTCTTTGAATAACTTTATTTCTTGTAATATTACCAACAACCCCATGATTTCATGTTCAGAAGCAGCAACTCCCTGCTTTCTTGCTATCTGCCTCTTAAGACAACTTTCTAGAAAGTAATTTTGAAGGAATTTCCTTTCTACAGTTAGCATTTTAAATTAATAAAGCAAGGTCAACACTATTTTCCTACCCTTTTATCCTGCCAAATATACTTATGGAGAAGTTAATTTCATTATCTTTAGAATGCATTAGTATTTTCCCCTTAAGAACATAAGCTCATATTCACATTGAAGATATGTGTTCCTCCTAGAAAGGATGATGATGTTGACTTGTGGCTATAAACTAGGATTATCTTTTCATTCTTAACTTTCATTTCCTTTGGTATACAATCCCTCCTAATCCTGATATAGACTAAGGTATTTCTACGCTTTTACATGAATAACATTCCCTTTTTTAGGGTTTTCTTTAGAGATATTTTTGTGAAGTTTTCTGTAGTGCTAACCTCCAATTATTCTCTTTAAATGTACACCCTATTGATTTGTTCATCAAACTTTCATTGAGAGCTTACTATGTTCACATTGCTACTTATTCTGGTGTGCCTCACTTTTGTCCCTTTTCAAGAGAATGGATTCCATGCCAAGATTTGGGATATATTAGAGAACAAAGGCTAATAAGGTTCCTGCTGCCAGAGAGCTTATCTTCTGTTAAGACTCATGAAAAATAAGAAAGCAAATCAATATAATTTGATGATTATTATTTATCCTTATTTTTATTTTGGAAAGGAAAGCTTTATTTCTCATAAGGGATTGCAGGATGTGGGCTGACCATCTTACAGACTGGGAAGCATAGCCTCCAGCAGAAGCAGAGAACAGGCACCTTGAGGGAGGGGGTGAAGGAAATGCAAATTTATACTGATCGGGATGTGTGTGTGTAATTTCAAAATATTAAGGGAGCAAAAATGCTTTTGTTACCTGGATATCTTTTGTAATGCTTGCATTGGGCTTTTACTGTGTCCATCTTCCAAATCGTGTTCAATGTACCCAATCGATTAGATTTTACCCCTCAGCCCCTCATCCCTTCTTCATATCCAGTGATATCATGAAGGGGTGCCCATTGTTTGGTTCCCAATTATTAGACAGTACATGTAGTGTTTGTGTTTCCATCCCTGAGATACTTAAGATAATGGCCTTCAGTTCCATCTAAGTTGCTGAAAAAGACATTATATCATTTCTTTTTGTAGCTGAGTAGCACTCCAGGGTATACTCATATGAATAGCATATTTTCTAAATCCACTCATGAATTTATGGGTACTTGGGTTGATTCTACATCTTCCCAATTGTGAATTGTGCTGTGAATAAACATTCAAGTGCAGGTGTCTTTCTGATCAAATGACTTCTTTTTCTTTGGGTAGATACTGAGTAGTGGGATTGCTGGGTTGAATTGTATGTCTACATTTATTTCTCTGGGGAATCTGCATACTGTTTTCCAAGGAGGTTGTACTAATTTGCAGTCCCAACAGATTATAAGCATTCTTTTCTCTCTGGATCCACACCACCATCTATTATTTGTTGACTTTTTCATAATAGCCATTCTGCAGGGGTAGCTAATTATGGTTTTAATTTGCATTTAGTGATATTGGGCATTTTCTCATATGCTGGTTGGCCCTTTGGCTATCTTCCTTTGAAAAACATCTATTCATGTCTTTTGCCCACTTTTTATGGGGTTATGTGATTTATTCTTGCAGATCTGTTTGAGTGCTTAGGAAATTTCACATATTAGCTCTTTATCAGATATGTAGTTTGTGTACTTCTGGACATTGTCTGTTTACTCTGTTGATTATTTTCTTTGCTGTGATTCATAATGCTCTTTCCAAAAAGGCCCATCTGGAGATGGAAATCCATCCATAACTCTCAGTCCTCTCCTTGGGTGCTGTGAGCCTGGGCTATTTCTAGTCTGCTATCTTGCTCCTCCCCACTCCACATTTATAAAAATGTTTTTGTAATGTAAAGAAAATTTTAACTCTAGAAACTGGTCTTCGTATACATTTTTCTACTATTTATTTATCTAGATGACTCAATCCAGGTTTAGATATTTATTTACAAATTACGTAAAAAACTTGAAGGACTGGATTTAACAGAAATGTGCTGTCAATTAAGATTAACATTTACTATTTAGGATCTTGAAAACCAAAGTAGAACGGAAAGTACCTAGGCTATGTTGACAAATGGAATGAAAGTGATTATCAGGGAGAAAAATATAGAATAATTAGATGAAGAAAGACACCACAATCTTCCTAAACCAAAAAATAAAATAAGCTTTGCAAAATAAGATATGTGGCTGCTATAAAAGAGCTTAAGATAAACACTGTGTAACAATGTTGTAGTTATAAAAAAGCAAAGACAGAAGCAGATCTTCCCAGCATGTACCCTTGAATAAAATTTGAAAATGAAAAGGAGACACTTATTTAGCTCATAGAAGGAGTTTTATGTCTACGATATTATAACATGGAAATGTACAACTAGACGATAAAGTTGCTCTCTTGTTCAAAGAAAAGGCAGGCAACTATTCTTCATGACTTAAAGACTGGGTGTCCTCCAACACTTCATCTCTGTAACCTCCGTCTTAGATGATCTGGCACCACACATACATCTGTCCGACTCTCAGGATTCAGAAGCTTCTGAAAATAATTTCTACTTCAGTGTAGAAAATAAATACTCAGAAGTTAGAAGCAACATTCCATTAGATGACCCCAAAACTGACTAAAAATAATTTTGGCTAAAAATTTATCCATTTCTCTCGATTTTCTAGTTTATGTGCATATCAGTTATAGTATTTCTGTATGATATTTTGTATTTCTGTGGTATTAGGTGTAATGTCTCCTTTTTGTCCCGATTGAGCTCACTTGAGTCCCTTCTTTTCTATTTCTGGTTCATATAGCTAATGGCTGATCAATTTTGTTTATCTTTTCAAAAAATAAACTTTTTGTGTCATTAACCTTTTTTGGTGGTTTCCGTTTCATTTAGTTCTGCTTTGAGCTTTGTTATTATTTTCTTCTGCTGGCTTCAGGTTTGCTTTGTTCTTTTTCTTGGTACCTTGAGGTAAGACATTAGGTTGTTAATTTGTGATCTTCCCATCTTTTTTAGATAGGCCTTTGAGGCTATGAATTTGCCTCTCAGGAATGCTTTTACAGTATCCCAGAGATTTTGGATACTTGTATTAACTTTGATGTTCAATTTGAAAAATGTTTTGGTATCAGTCTTTATTCTAGCTTTGACCCAAAGATCATTCAGCAGCAGGTTGTTTAATTTCTGTGTGTTTGTGTAGTTTTGAGAGTTCCTCTTGGAATTGATTGCTCATTTTGTTTCACTATCTGAGAGGATAGATGGTATGATCTTTATTTTTCTGAATTTTCTAAGACTTGTTTTGGGGTCTAATATATGATCTCTCTTGGAAAATGTCTCATGTGCTTTTTCCATAAATGTCTGTTAGGTCCATTTGTTGTAGAGTCCCTTGTAAGTGCAGTGTTTCCTTCCTAATAGTCTGCTTCAATGATTCTGGTTCTGTCCAAGGAGTCCTGGCGATTATGATGTTGCTTTTTGCTTCCTTGCTTAGATTTAGTAGTATTTGTTTCATGAATCTGGGCGCTTCTGTGTTAGGTGCATAAATATTTAGGATTATTAGAACTTCTCATTGAAATGCTCCCTTTTTCATCACATAATGACCATTTTTTGTTTATTTTTACCACTATTGATTTAAAGTCTATTTTATCTGATATGAGAATAGCTACTCCCACTAATTTCTGGTTTCCATTTGTATGGAATGTTTTTACCCACCTCTTCATCTTGAGTCTGTGAGAATCTTTGTGGGTTAAATGGCTTTCTTGGAGATAGCATCTATTTAGATTATGTTTTTTAAATCTCTTCAGACAATCTGTATCTTTTAAGTGGAGCATTCATTAACATTCAGTATTAAACTGGGCATGATGGCTCATGTCTGTAATCCTAGCATTCTAGGAGGCCAAAGCAGGTGGATTGCTCGAGCTCAGGAGTTCAAGACCAGCCTGAACAAAAGCAAGACCTGGTCTCTACTAAAAATAGAAATAAACAATCTGGGCATCATGGTGGGTGCCTGTAGTTCAAGCTACTTGGGAGGCTGAGGAAGGAGAATCACTTGAGCCCAAGAGTTTGAGGTTTCTAGGAGCTACGATGATACCATGGTACTCTGCCCAGGAGAACAGAGTGAGACTCTGTCTCAAAAACAAAAAAACATTCGGTATTAGTATTAATATGTGAGGTACTGTTCAACATATTGATTGTTACCTAATTGCTTTGTTTTTTTCTCTGTGTTACTGTTTTATAAGCAGTATCAGTTTTAACCTTTGGGTGTTTTTACTATCATGAATACCAATCATTCTGTTTCATGTATGGAGCACTTTTAAGCCTGTCTTGTAAAGGAAGTATAGGGTGAAAAATTCCCTTAGTGTCTGCTTATCTGGGTAAGACTATTTTCCCTTCACTTATGAACCTTAGTTTTTCAGGACACAAAATTCTTCGCTGGAAATTTTGTTTGTTTGTTTAAGGAGGTTACAAATGGGACCTCAATCCTTTTTGGTTTATAAGTTTTATGTTGAGAAATCTGCCATTAATCTGTGGATTATCCTTTGTAAATTCCAAGATATTTTCTTCTTGCAGTGTATAAGATTTTTTCCTTCTTTGATTTTGGCCAGACTGATGACTACATGCCTTGGTGATGTCCTATTTTCCATAAATCTTCCAGGTGTTCAATGATTTTCTTATATCTAGATGTCTAAATTTCTAATAATGCCAGAGAAATTTTTCTTAATTATTTCCTCAAGTAGATTTTCCAAGCTTTTTTCTTTTTCTTCTCTTTCCCCAGAGATAGCTATGATTCCTTATATTTGTTCACTTTGCACAGTCCCACATTTCTCTAAGATTGATTAGTCTTGATTCTTTTTTCTACATTTTTGGCAGAGAGGGTTAATTTAAAGCCTTGTCATCAAGTTCTGAAATTCTTTCTTCTGTTTGATCTGGTCTGTTAAAACTTACTGTTGTATTTTGAAATTCCCTAAATTTTTTTTTATTGTCTTTATTATTAAATCATAGCTGTGTACAATAGTGCATTCAAGGGGTACGTACTGGTTTCATATACATTCTGAACTATTTTCATCAAACTGATTAACATAGCCTTCCTGGCATTTTCTCAGTTGTTATATGAAGACATTTGTATTCTGCATTTAGTAAGGTTCGCCTATACCCTTCTAAAATGCACCGTAGGTGTGGCTCCACCAATTACCCTCCCTCCACCCCCCCTACTCCCCCCTTGCCCCTTTCCCCATATTTTTGTGCTATAGTTGGGTTATACCCTTCATATGAAAACTATAAATTAGCTTCATAGTAGGGCTGAGTACATTGGATACTTTTTCTTCCATTCTTCAGATACTTTGCTAAGAAGAACATGTTCCAGCTCCATCCATGTAAACATGAAATTGCACAGAGCTTATAAATCAAAAAGTTACAGCAGACATCATATTTAAAGTAGAAACTTTAGATGCATTACCTTTAGAATTAAGAAGAAATTAAGAATGAGTTCTTTTGCTGCCAGATTTTAGGTGATGTTAAAAGATTCTGGAAAATACTATCAGATAAGAGCAAGTACAAAAATTATCAGCATTGGAATGAGGAGATACAACTCTACTTAACAGATGATTTTCTCCATAGAAAACACAGAAAATAATTAAATCTAATAAGCACATAAGATCCATTTACAAAATCAATAGCGTTTATCCACAACATCAGTAACAATACAATACAATCCATCAATACAATAGAAAAATAAGATATATCCACAATAGTTATAAAGACCAGGAAGTACCTAAAAATTATTGGAGGCCACACAAAATATTGTTAGAGAGAAATGTAAAGCGTAATCAAAGGACATAAAGAAATCTGAGTAAACACTCATGATTTAATTAGTTAATTTCATAAAAATGTTGATATTCTCTTTATTAGTCTGGTAATTCAATACAATCCCAATACAAATTCTAGATTGATCGTCTGTGGATGTCAATAGAATTATTCTTAAATTTAAAGGGAAGAATAAATGCTTATAAATAATTAAGGTGATACTGGGAAAGAAAAGCAAGTAGGAAGGATTTTCCTGCAATATATGAAGAGGTCCTGCAATGTTGCTATACCCATATCAGGGTGGTGCTGGTGAAAAACAGGTGAACGGACTGATGGAACAGAGCAGAAACCACTTAGGAGCAATCCCCGCCTTTATGATATTTGATGAGAGATGCACATAAATCATTACATAGATAGTCCTGGGAAACTGGCTCCCTGCCTTGGCCCATAAGCAGAATTATAGACCTAAATGTGAAAAGTAAAATTATAAAGCTAATGGAAGATGTAATAGGAGAATAAGGATGATAATGGGGCAGGAAACAGCCTCTTATAAATGGACCAATTGTTCGCAGAAAAGGAAATAGAAATGGCCCTTAAATTCAGAAGAAGACTGTCAACTTCAGTCATGTTGAGAGAAAAGCAAGTTAAAACTGCAATGAATACAATGCTTTCCTTATCTACCAGATTGGCAAAAATACCAAAGTTCAGTAAGTTAAGTTGCAGGCAGCTGAATCCACCAAGCTGGGTTAAGCAGATATGGTTTTAGTGCAGGGAATTAGGTGCTTACAGAATAGTTGGAAGTGGCTGTTCCCAGCTGCTGTTAACCTGAACGGGCCATTCCATGCAGGGCGCTGCTGGTCGGGCCTTAACAAGGCCAGATGAGCCTAGGTGCTGACATAGACATTGTTTATTCACTTCCAAGGCCTACTGTCATAGATAAGTTGGAGAAGTGGAGTCCATGGTCAAGGACCCAGGGCATTGTATGTACCCAGTGTGTTGACTTCTTCTTTGAAGATATAACCACTATAAGATAGGAAGATGTTGTGTAACTTTGTAACCCAGGAGGGGAAATCTGTTTGTTGTAGAGTATAATGAGTAACAACATTGCTACTGTGAACTTTGAGAATACAAAAATAACAAAGAGAAACAGGAGGGCAGAGCAGTTCTTTGAGGAGTTTCTGCTGCTCTCTGGAATTGCTGGCTTTTCTGTAAATAAAAGTGAAACTGTTGGTCTCTCCTCCTCTTCTCTGTTGAGTGGTTTGGGTGACAGGCAGATGGACTTCTGGGTCCAGCAACAGTAGAAGACTCAAGATTAGTTGCCCAGGAAAAATTTCTTACCCCCAGAATCAGTCTGCCAAGATGGAGAAGTCTATGGATGCTACTGCCCGGGAACACGGAAACCTGCAAGTGAGGCCGCGGAGCTGGGAAACCACTCGACAGATTCAGAAGCTGCTGTTGTCACAGCTGGCCCTAAGCCTTAGCCAGTGGGGACCTGGCTTGGCCTCTCTTCTCATGGGATTCAGGTCCAAACAAAGATTGCTTTTGATTGTCAGAACTCAAACCATGTCCGGAGCCCTTGCTGCTGGGAGGTCTGTCTTTGGTTTTCTGGTCTTGATTTCTGGTCTTTTGGTTTTCTGGTCTAGAAGAGGGTAGGGATGAAGGTTAAACATGCTGGTCACGGGGTCCACCATTGCAGGTAGGTGGGGCAGCAGCCTCCGTGTGCCTCTGGGAAAGGGTGCTGTGGCTCAGTTGCCTGACGATAGTTGGTCCTGGGGCTGAAGCTGAAGAGTGCTGACACAAATATGAAGGGTTCCCTTTCTTTGAACATGAATGTTTGTGGAAATCTGCCAAATGCCCTTCTTTTTGCCAGAGACTTTCCATACTTGCTTCTGAAAATCACAGATACAGCCAAGCCCTTTCCCGTTACCTAGAGGCACACTCCTCAGATTCTCTACCCCTGGGGTGGGGGGGAGGGGGATGAAAAGAGCCCGGGGTGAGGGTCAGAAGTCTCTATTCAGTCACAAAGAAAGGTGAAAACCTCCAAATATCTTTCCAAAAGGAATGTATTAGTTTGCACCAATGTACACAATTATGATTGAA
>CAUYRH010039848.1:0-18871 GCA_963574655.1 Perodicticus potto | reverse complement strand
CAACCTTTGCCTCTTTAGAGGACAGTTTAAACCATTCACATTTATAGAAAATAATGATAAATCTTTAGAAAGTCCAGTGGACATTTTTAATCCTTTCATCACTGTAGAAGTTGGAATTTGATAAAAAGTTTCTGGGTGAGTTTACTTTTGTGAAGGATTATGCGGGTCATTATGGAGAATAGGTCTGAGAATATCTTGGAGAGCTGGTTTAATTACAGCAAATTTCTTCAACATGTGGATGTCATCAAAGTATTTAATTTCTCCATCATAAATGAAACTCAGTTTAGCTGGATACAAGATCCTGGGTGGAAAGTTCTTTTGTTTTAGGAGATTGAAAGTTGATGGCCATTCTCTTCTAGCTTGAAAGGTTTAGTCAGAGATATCTGCAGTTATTCTAATATTCTTCCCCTTGTAGGTGATGGATTTCTTACGTGTGGCTGCTTTCAGAGTTTTCTCCTTCATACTAACTTTAGTGAACTTAATTATGAAGTGCCTGGGGGATGACTTATTCAGGTTGAGTCATGCTGGGGTTCTGAAACTGTCTGCTATCTGAATTTCAGAATCTCTTGGCATGTCTGGAGAGTTCTCTTTCATAATATCATAAAGAAGAGACTCTGTGTCTTGTGACGCCACTTCGTCATTTTTCAGGTATCCCTATAAGGCAAATATTGTTTTTCTTCGAGTTATCCCAGGGCTGTCTGAGGGAATGATTCATTTTTGCCTTCCATTTCTCTTCCTTTTTGTAGGTTTGGGAGCATTTGAAAACTTTGTCTTCAATGTCAGACATCCTTTCTTCTGCTTGCTATATTCTGTTGCTGTGGGATTCTACTGTGTTTCTCAGATCTTTGAGGGCTGCAACTTCTTGTCTCAATGTGTCAAAATCTTTGGTCATTTTGTCTTTGAATTCGTTCAATTCTTGAGACATCTTTTGGTCATCTTTTGGATTACTGCTTGAAATTCTAATTCTATCTTTTCCTCCATTCCGCTGATCTTATTTGCTATCCAGACTCTGAATTTGATTTCTATCTCAGCCATTTGCTTATGCAAGGGATCTTGTGCTGTATCTACCTTGTCGTTCCTTGGTGGAGTTGATCTACTCTGATTATTCATATTGCCAAAGTTTTTCCGTTGATTCTGCCCCATGATTACTTTTTGCTGTTTTCTCTGGCCGTCCTCAGAGTTGGGGAGGCGTCTCTTCAAGATTGGACCCTGGCAGGATCATTCTGTTGTTGGAAGATATTTGTAGGCAGTGACCTAGTGTAGCTCCACTGGGGCTGTCCCAGCCAGGGAGTTGTGGCTTTGGGAGCAGATCCAGAGTGGAGTGTGTCACACGTGGGTCCAGCAGCAGGGCTGGGGATGGTGCCCACGGTTCTGGCAATTCCTGACTCCCAGTGGCTTTGGCAATGAGAATGGGTGCTCCAGTAGTCTCTGTTCAGGCGGAGGGCTCTGCAGAGAGGTAGAGAGGGCCTTGGAGGGAGGGTGTGGGGTAGTGTTACTTCCCGAGTCCTTGGGCAGATGGACGGGGCCGGTTAGGAAGCAGGGAGAGCACTGGAGGGAGGACACTGGTTGTGCAGCTACCAGAGATCCTGGCTGGGGCAGCACTGGCCAAGGCAGGCTGGGGGTTTTAACAGTGCGGCCTGTGCCGGAGTACCGTGTGTTTGCAGGAGTCCTTGGAGTGGGGCAGGCCTGGGTATCACAGCGCACCTCCTAGCAGGGTCTCTTACATCCACCAGTTTCATGGGCAGGAGGCGGATCTGGGTCCCAAGTCTGCATGGCCGGCGGCCGGGTCGCTCCCACCTGTCACAGCCCCTGGAGTGGGGCAGGCCCAGGTGTTGAGCTGGAGTGGCCCATGTCAGGGTTGTACACTATGGTTCCTGGCTGTGGTTGGCCATTGGGGAGGGGGAGGCTTGGTGCGGCCCCTGGAATCCTTTGCCATGTGAGGCACTTGTCCTAGCAGACAGAGTGTGGAGGTGCTGCTCAAGAACTTCCTCCCACAGTCTCAGCAGGGTTTAGGCTTCAGGTTTGTCAGGTAAGTGGGGAAGTTCAGAATGTTTGGGAAAACTTTAGTTCAAATTTTTTGCCTAGCGAGAGAGTGTTCAGAGTCACAGCAGGGGAGTAATCCCCACTTCCCACAGCACTCTCCCGTGGGGTGGGACAAGAGGTCCACAGTTCACTGTTTGTAGAAAGCCCACAGGAGTGGACGAAGAGAAAAAAAGAAAGGAAATAGAAAGCAAAAAAGATCACAGCTTTCTTGGGGGAGGGGATGGATACTTTTTCTCTCAGATGAATTTTATACCTGAAGCTTGCTTTCTTGGAGTCGCAGCTTGCCTCAGCAGAGGTGATCTGCAGCCATCACTTCTCTCTCGACTGGGCTCCCAGTCTTCAGCTCAATTGGGCTTCTTCTGGACGTTATCCTTCTCCTTGGTCAGGAGCCTCTCTCGGGCCTGCTTCTAGTCGGCCATCTTGCCCCTCCCCCTCATATTCCATTTTTATATCAAAGTGAACATCTTGAGCTTTCAAGGTAATAATTAGAAGTCCATCAATCCAGAAGGTCTTCAATAAATAGTTATGGGTACATTAATTGTTTTTTGATTGATCTAGTCCAGAGTGAGCTATCAGTCCTTTTCATCCTCTATTTTATACTTAGGATCATTCAAATATGAAAAAAATGAGTGTAAAGTTTATGTTTCAGAAAAAATATATGCAAGTTTTATTGTGGTAAAATATTCATTACAAAATTTACCATTTTAGGCCATGTGTGATGGCTCATGCCTGTAATCCTAGAACTCTGGGAGGCCAAGACTCCAGAAAGCTTGAGCTCAGGAGTTCAAGGTCAAGACCAGGCTGAGCAGGAGTGAGACTCCATCTCTACTAAAAATGGAAAAATTAGCTAGGCTTTGGTGGGGATCTGGGCTGTAGTCCCAGTTATTTGGGAGTCTGAGAGGCAGGAGAATCATTTGAACCCAGGAGTTTGAGGTTGCTGTGAGCTAGGCTGATACCATGGCACTCTAGCTAGGGCAAAAGAATAAGAGTTTGTTTCAAAAAAAAAAAAATTACCATTCTAACCATTTTTAAGTGTATAGTTAGTGGCATTAAGAACTTTCGCATTGTTGCATAACTATCATTTCCAACCATCTCTAGACCTTTTTCATCTTCAAATGAAGCTCTGTGTCCATTAATCCAATCTAATTTTTATGCCACCTGCATACTCCCTAGCTCTTCTTTATTCAGGGCAGGAAAGAGGTTGGTGGATTACTTATAATTATCCTAAAGTTTTAAAAGACAGAAATATAAATATATACTCACCTGATGGTTTTATTATCTATTTTAGGTTACATAAAATAATTAAAGTGATTCCGTTTAAAATTTTTGAGTGTGATACTTCTTGAAGCAATCTCCAGTATGAAGTGCAGGCTTCTGCTTGTATGTCTCACAGTAGAAAATAGTTTCTCTCTTTCCACCTTTCTCATTTCTTGTGCTGCAAACCACACAATCCTCTGTTGATTTTTTTTCATTTTGCATTATAAAATGCATCTTCCCACTTAACCTTTCCTCAGTGTCAGAACATGATGGTCTTCCCCTCTTTCTTGAATTTCTGTTCCTCACATTGTTGACAGAAATCTGAGTCAGATTTCTCCCATAAGAAAGGTATGTCTGCACTTTTTTTGCTATTTTTATTCTTATTTAATGAATAAAGGATGTAGCTGTCCACAATTGTAACTTCCATCAGCCAGAAGAATAATTTTTCTACACTTTGAAGACCTCCTTATAAATCCACAACATCCACAGTACTGATCATCTCTGTCCACTCTTCCCATAAACTTTGTGTATTCTGAAATAGCTGTTGGTTTTTTTTAATTGAACAGGCTGTTTCTTCCTATAACCAATGATCAACCATTTTTGAAGGCCGACAAGTACTTGGCATTGTCACTAACCTCTTGTCATGGTATAAGAGGCTCGTCATTTTTGTCTCACAGTGACAGACACCTAATTCATGTTCCTGAAGTTTCTTGTTTTTCAGATTACTTGGAAAATTCTTCCTAGAAGCCATAACTATTCCTCTGATATGTATTTTTTCATTTTATGTAATTCCCGAGAAAGTTGAGAGCTTGTGTAGAAGAGAAAGACTGAATCATTTCTATGTGTTTGCAAAACTTGTGCCAAAAGAATCACTACCTGAGGTGTTAATAGCAAATCAGGATGAATAATACTTCTGTTGTTATCTTGCCATAATAGGGGATGTGGGAAAACATAACCATTTTCTGCATTACACAGGCAAAAACTTCATAGGCCCCACTCACTTTGTAGGCTTCTTCGGATTGTAGCACTTGAATCAAATCCTTCCTTTGATACCTACTGTGCTACATTTTTTCATGGTATGTAAAGTTCTTTGCATTTATTGTCAATATACTCACTAATATTCTTTACCTTGCTCCCTTGGATACATACACTTCTGCAAGCTACGACAGGAGGAACTAAATGCAGCATCCAAAAAATTTGGAAAAAATGGAGACATGAGAAAACATCCCTGGAAGAATAGGACTTGGTCTACTCAGTCTTCAGTAAAATAGTCAACTAATTGTGCCTTCAAATTCAGAGCCACATATAGTATTACACTAAAGAACACCGTTTCTTCTGATGAACATCCCCCCACCAGTGCCACATTAGGTATTTTGTTAGTGGAGTCACCTTCTGTATTTTTTCTGCTGCATACATATTTTCACAGTCACAATTTCACCAATACAATCATCTGAGAAAAAGAGCAGGAAATATTCAAGTCCAGTTTTTGGCCAACCACTTTGAAGAAAGGTGAATTTCTGTTTTGTGACAGAGTACAAGATCTTTATAAAATCACCCTCACCATCACAATAAACTTTTCAGCTAAAAGTTGCAGGTTGCATATTAACATCACTTTCATCTTCATCACTAACTTCAGATTCACTGGAACTAGTACCACTACATATAGGAAGTGTCTTTGTGCTCATTTTCATCACTAAACTCTGCTTTCCCCTTACTGTCCTCAGAAATCTATGTTGCAATATCATCATCACTTACATGCCTTTCCCCTGCCATTTTCCTACAAGCACAGCCAGTTGTATACAATGAATAATCACCTGCTAGCCTGCATTATTTATTGAATCTATACTACAGAAGGAAAGGGCTCAGACAGGCTCTGACAACAAGACCAGGCAAACTAACCCAACAAAAACAGTAAGAAAGTTTCGGATGTCTTCCAACATGGGAGTGGAGCCAGAAAATCATTATGTTGAATGAGAATTAGAACACTAACTCCACTCCCTTTGTAGCACCTGTCTTAGAAGTTTCTATAAATATTCTAAAATAAGATATTTCCTCCTCCTTTGCAACCACAAATCTACTGTCTCTATGAATTTGACGCGTTTAGGTACCTCATGTAAGTGGAATCATACATTTGTCCTTTTGTGGCTGACTCATTTACTTGGTATAGTATCTTTAATACTCACCTATGCTGTAGCACAGCTTAGCATTTCCTTCCTTTTTGAGGCTGAATAGTATTCAATGGCATGTATATACCCATTTTGTCTATCCTTTCTGTGGATGAGCTCTTAGGTTGTTACCACTTTTTGGTTATTGTGAATAATGTTCCTATGAAGGTGGGTGTACAAACTTGTTCTAGTCTTTGTTTTTAATTCCTGTGTGAATAACCCCAAAGTCTATTTTCTGAATTATATGATAATCCCGTGTTTAGTTTGTAAAAGAATCACCACACCATTTCCAAAAATATCCAGATTTGAATGTTGGATAAGAACGTTGTTTTATTGATCTCAAAAATGCTTCATGATTTTATTTATCCTAGGGATCTTAATTTAACTCTATATGTCCTGTGATACCTGTCTGACCTCCAGAGCCACCTTCTGGTCCTATTTCTTCCATGGTACCACTATAGTTTGGCCGAATAATGGGGCAATTCTTTTCAAGTCTGTCTCATTCTTAGACTGCAAGCTTCCAAAGAAAGGAATACTCTCTTTCACTGCTATAACTCAAGTGTCCTTGATTTCAACTTAAATATTTGTTAAACGAAAAAAATCTAAAAATGTTCTTAATCTGCATTTAATGTTTACCTGAGTAGTACAATTAATTGCCTATTTCTTCTACAAAGTGATTCTGTATTTATAGTTTTTAATCAACAAATAATAATTATACATATTCATGGAGCACATATGATATTTCAATACATATAATGTATAGTGATCCAATCAGGGTAATTAGTGTATCCATCATCTCAAGCATTTACATTTCTTTGTGTTGAAGGTATTCACTATCCTTCTTCTAGCTATTTGCAACTATTAACAATAGTTATAACAACTGTTAACAATAATCATCTTATATAATGGTATAGAATACTAGAATTTATTACACCTGTATAGCTTTAATTTTGTATCATTTAACAGATGTGTATTCATAGCCCTCCCTTCCATCTTCTCTTTCTAGTGTCTAGTATTCTTTTCTACTTTTTACTTCTAATTTTTACAAAACACCATTACTAGTTCCTATTCATTTATTAAACAGTTTTATTTAATGTATATATTATTCAAAAATCCTGGTAAAATGGGGAGAAAATGGATTAATACTTGGAATCACACCCTCTCCCTAGACTTAACCAAGAAGAAATAGATCTCCTGAACAGACCAATTTCAAGTGCTGAGATCAAAGAAACAATAAAAAATCTCCCAACAAAACATGCCCTGTTCTGGATGGTTTCACACCAGAATTCTATCAAACCTTCAAAGAAGAGTTTATTCCTATACTGCAGAAATTATTCCAAAAAACTGAGAGGGAAGAATCTTTCCCAACACGTTCTATGAAGCAAATGTCACCCTGATACAAAAACCAGGAAAAGACCTAAATAAAAAGGAGAATTTCAGACCAATTTTACTAATGAATATAGAAGCAAAAATTTGCAATAAAATCCTAGCCAATAAATAACAGCTACACATTAAAAAAATTATATATCAAGTACTTGATCAATCTATGATCAAGTAGGTTTCATCCTAGGGATACAAGGCTGCTTTAACATATGCAAGTTCATAAACATAATTCACCATATCAACAGAAGCAAAAACAAAGCGCATTGGATCCTCTCAATAGATGCAGAAAAAGCATTTGATAGAATTCAGCATCCTTTTCTAATTAGAACACTTAAGAATATAGGCACATTTCTTAAACTGATCAAAGCCATCTACAGTTAATATGATACTGAATGGAATAAAACTGAAAGCTTTTCCATTTAGAACTGGACCCAGACAAGGTTGTCCTCTGTCACCACTACTATTCAACATAGTGGTGGAAGTTCTAGCCAATACAATTGGTCAAGAGAAGAAAATAAAGGGCATTCAAATGGGTGCAGAGGCGGTCAAACTCTCATTCTTGGCTGATGATATGATCTTATACTTAGAGAACCCTAAAGACTTATTCACAAGACTCCTGGAAGTGATTAAAAAAAAAACATATAGTAATGCCTCATGATATAAAATCAGTGTCCACAAATCAGTAGCCTTTGTAAATGCTAGCAACAAATAAGTTGAGAAGCTAATCAAGGCCACAATTCCCTTCACAGTAGCTTCAAAAAAAAAAAAAAAAAAGAAAGAAAGAAAAGAAAGAAAGAAATATCTGGGAATATACCTAACAAAAGAGGTGAAGGATCTCTGCAAAAAAAATTACAAAACCTTAAGAAAAGAAGCAGCAGAAAATATTAACAAATGGAAGAACATACCATGCTCATGGCTGGTAAGAATCAACATTATTTAAATATTTATACTTCCCAAAGCAGTCTATAGATTCATTCATTTAATGCAATCCCCATTAAAATGCCATCATTATACTTTCAAGATTTGGAAAAAAAAAATTCTTTATTTTGTATGAAACAAGAAAAAAATCCTGTATAGCCAAGGCAATTCTTAGTAATAGAAACAAAGCTGCGGACATCACCCTTCCAGACTTTAGGGTATATTGCAAGGCCGTAGTGACCAAAACAGCATGGTATTGGCAGAAAAATAGAGACATAGACATTTGGAATCAAATAGAAAACAATGAGATGAAACTAACATCATATAGCTACCTGATCCTTGATAAGCTAAATGAGAACGGACTAGGGGAAAAATCCTTATTCAATAAATGGTGTTGGAAGAACTGGATAACCACATGTAAAAGACTGAAAGTGGACCTACACCTCTCACCACTCACAAAAATTGATTGAAGATGGATAAAAGATTTAAATCTAAGGCATGAAATAAAAATCCTCAAAGAAAGTGTGGGGGAAACTACTTGAAGATATTGGCCTGGGAAAAGATTTTATGAAGAAGACTTCCATGGCAATTGCAACAACAACAAAATTAAACAAATGGGACTTAAGGAAGACAGGCAAATGTCTAACAAACATATGAAAATATGCTCATCATCTCTAAACATCAGAAATGCAAATCAAAACTACTCTGAGATATCACTGAACACCAGTGAGAATAGCTTACATCATAAAGTCTCAAAGCTGCAGATGTGAAGAGAAGGAAACACTTTCACACTGCTTGTGGGACTGCAAACTAATACAACCTTTTGGGAAGGATATATGGAGAATCCTCAAAGAACTCAAATTAGACCTCCAATTTGATCCTGAAAGCCCATTACTAGGTATCTATCCACAAGATAGAAAACAAGGGAAAAAAATCCTATCATAAGGACTTTTGCACTAGACTGTTTATCTCAGCTAAGTTTATAATCACCAAAATGTGGAAACAACCTAAATGCTCACCAACCTAGGAATGGATTAATAAGCTGCAGCATATATACACAATGGAATACTATTCAGCCATTACAAAGATGGAGACTTTACATCTTTTGTATTAACCTGTATCAAAGTAGAAAACATTTTTCTTAGTAAAGCATCATAGGAATGAAAAAGAAAGAATCTAATGTACTCAATTCTAATATGAAAGAAGCAGATGATCTAATACAAGGTGGGGGGTAGGGGAATGAGGAAGTGAGAAGAGGGGAGGCAGGAAGAGGTTAAGGGGGTCATGGTATATGTCACACCTCTTGGGGGACAGGACACAATTATAAGAGGAAGTTTAACAAATGCAATCAGTGCAACCTAATTCTTTGCACCCTCAGTGAATCCCAAACAAGATAATACAAACAAACAAAAAATTCCTGGTAGGGCAGCACCTGTGGCTCAAAGGAGTAGGGCACTGCTCCCATATGCCAGAGGTGGCAGGTTCAAACCCAGCTCTGGCCAAAAACTGCAAAAAAAAAAAAAAAAAATTCCTGATAAAAATTCAATTTTGTATATTCAGGAGTTATATAAATAAAAATATATACTGCTGTGAAATAATTGCATTCCCCAAACAGCAAGCTAAATTTTAAGTCATAAATAATTTTTACAGGATCTGAGCTGGTTTTTACTTCAGAAATTTCTGTAAACACTCTAAAATAAGATAATCTGTGAATTTATTTGAGCATTGGCCCAACTGTTTCAAATTATTTTGGTCCAGTCAGCTCAAAATCAGAGTTTCCACATTTAATAGATAAGGTAACAGATGGGACAAGTGATGAACATGGAGGACAGATGACTAAATCTAGTTGATGATTATCAGTAAAAGAGAGTAAATTTCAAAGTAATGGTAATGAATTTTGCGAAGAATTAGGCCATGATTTTACAAAGCAGAATAGTATAGAAATGAAGAACAAGGACTTCAGAGTCATATACATTAAAGTCCTAACTTCCCATTTACTATATTTGTAATCTCTAATAAGTTGCTTAAATTTTCAGAGTTGCTGTTTTCTCATCTACAAAATGGGTATATGAAACCACTAACCTCATAAAGTTGTCAAGTGAAATGATGATTATGAAGCATTTTGTACCACAGGTGGCTTCAAGGAATGGAAGTTATTATGATTATATACAAAATGTATACCAAGAGTGAAATACTAATGAGTTATGTGTAACTATAGCAATCACCCACTGTCTACTGGTGAAAATAGGAAGCATTAACCTTGTGAAATACATGTTTAAAATTTTTGTTTTCCTATGAAAATATTCCAAGTGTATACAAGAACAGAAGAGCAAAATAAATAAATAAAACTCCATTATCTTTAAGGGTACTATGAACTAGAAGATTTGAAATTGTATCCTACAGAAGTATCTTTAAGGAGTTTCTTTAGTGCCTTGTAACTACTCTTTTTTTTGAAATGTCTTCATTTAAGAGTGTTTTGCTATTTTATGACTTAAAATTTAGTGTGCTATTTGGATAATGTAATTATTTCACAACAGTATATATTTTTCATTTACAAAACTCCTGAATATTTGAAATTGAATTTTTACCAACAATTTTGTATAAGATGTACACTACATTAAAATCTATAATAAAAATAAGACTATTATAAATATTTGTTCATATGTCTTGAAACAAGAGTTTGAAGGTTATTTAATTATTAACAAAATTGCTGTAATGCTCATATAGTGAATTAGTTATTCTCGAAACATTGATTCTTTTATTATCACATAATCAGATCTAATACAAAGAGACTTATTACTAATCTCTTATTTCTTTCCTTCATTTAATCTTTTTAACTTAAAGTATTGAAAAATTATGCATTTTTCTAACAATTTCAAGCAATAAAAAAAAACAGAAAAAAATGAGTCTCACTTTTAGGACCTCTCTATGTGTGTGTTTTTAATAAAGCTTGTTAAAACATTTTTTTTCACACTATCTAATATCTGGGTTGGTTTCATTATATTTTATTTCCCAGTATGATTTTACCATTCAGGTATTCAAAAAGTGTCATTAACAGTAGGAAGATCATCAAAGAAAGCAAAACTCTGAGCTGATGTGATTTGATGTGTCATTGTACCATTTCAGTACATTCCCAGGTTCTCAAATACAACTACTTAATGTCTAATTCTTGTCTAAGACATATCACATTTTTACATTTTAATAGTTTGCAAAGTGTCCTCTGATTCTTGGGATGGACAGGTAGATATTAAGATTTATTTTAAGATGATTGTTGTCTTTCTACCAATTTAGTTCTCGTCTTCATTTTTTCTTTTATAAGTAACATTTTCTTAGTTTTATAAATACCTCATTTATTGTAGAAAATATAGAAAGTACATAAATAAGTATAGAAAGAACAAACTGTAAAGTACCTTTAAGTTTATCTCCTAAAGATAACACCATTGATTATTTTTGTCAAACATCTCATTTTTATATCCTCAATTTAAAAAACTGAAATTCAGAATATATTTCAAAAATAAGTATGTGTCTTGCTTTTTCATTTTCACATAACATTGTATGTTGAGCACTTTTCCTAAATGAATGTTCTTTGCATATGTAATTCTTAATGATCAGGTGTTCTTGTACCTTTTCTCTATTGTATGTTCACTTTTTCTTACTTTCTTCTGTCCTATGTTTACTTTTTCTTGGATTTTGAAGAAACAAGCCTTTGAGGAAAAGTATGATTTGAAATCAAATGTCTTTTATTTATATCTGTATATGGGAGAGTAACATTTCTGAAACGTGGCCTGCAGTGGACAGTGAGCAACCTATGGAAACGCTGCCAGTCATTCAGGCAGCGCAGGACACAGGGAGACTTGGTGTGTTGGTTCCCACAGGCTGCCACAACATATCACAAACGGGGCTGGAAAGTAACACGTCTTTGTTTTCTCTTCTTAGAAGAAGACACTGGTGCTTGGATTGTGGCCCACCCTAATCCCATATCTCCTCTTATTAATGATATCTGCAGAGACTGTTTTCAAATAAAGTCACATCTGAGTTCCGAGGGGACATGAATTTGATTGGGGACTCTCTTCAACCCCGTTATAGTTTGATAGAACATTGAACTTTAGTACTCTATCTAGCATCTATCTGTACAATAGATATAACTTTCTCCTATGTGAGGCTTATATGACAATTCAACTCAACAAACTTTTATTAAGTACCTCCTCTGTGGCCATGCCCACTCCTAACTCTGGGGACGCAAATGGACAAATATGGGAATTGCTCTGTAACAACTCTGGAATTCATATTTACAGAAATCTTTAAAAGTTGTAGTGGTTCCTGAAGTGATCATAAGGATAAGATTAATAGTACAGAAATTTAGAAACTGGCATTAATTAGCTTGGAAAAAGAAGAGGGGAGGTGGTTAGTAATTTCACTGTCAAGTTCAAAATAACAAAGAGGGAAAGAGACCAGTTGCTTTTATAACTTTTGATGATGAAACAAGAAAAGACAACGTATTATTGTTATTTGCTGCTGAAGGGTTTTGGATAAGATAATTGGTAGTGGGATTCCTTGGAAGAAAGAGTTAGTGATCTCTTTCTCTAGGGTGGAAAACCCAGTCTCTTAAGTAGTTGTGATTCAGTCCTTTCAAGAGAAAGAAAAGGAAATTACTGGGTTTTATAGTTCCTTTGAAGCAACTTAAAAAAATCTTTTAAACACAGGTCTTCTTTCTCGGGCTCCTTTTTCTCTAAGGAGACCAGTTATTTTTCAAACTGCAATGATTTGAAAATGACCTGACAGAAGTGAGAAAAAGTTTTAATGATCATCACCAGGGAGCACCATGAGGCTTGTCTTTCATGTGAATTTTATGACAAAATATCATATATAAAACATTGCAGACCAGGCTGGCACCTGTGGCTCCAAGGAGTAGGGCGCTGGCCCCATATACCAGAGGTGGTGGGTTCAAACCCAGTCCCGGCCAAAAAATGCAAAAAAAAAAAAAAAAACTTATTGGTTCAGTTTCAGTAATGCCCTTTGTTAGTATTCTCCATTAACAATCTATCTAACCACCTGAACTATTATGACTACTTTCCAAATTGACCAAATTGGTGTTATAAGTTATCATTCTGGATCAATATTTTGCCATTAGCTAGTAATTTGCAAGTTTACAAAGCAATTTTGCATGTAATCAAATCTATTTGTTATTTGGTATCAGTCTTTCTTCACTTTTTTCTTTTCTATTTTTTTTTCTTTAAGAGAGAAAGTCTTGGCTCGGCGCCTGGAGTCAATGGGCCACGTACCTGCCAGCCACGTACACCTGAGCTGGCGGGTTCGAATCCAGCCCGGTCCCACCAAACTACAATGACTGCTGCAACCAAAAAATGGCCAGGCGTTGTGGCGGGTGCCTATAGTCCCAGCTACTTGGGAGGTGGAGGCAGGAGACTCGCTTGAGCCCAGGAATTGGAGGTTGCTATGAGCTGTGATGCCACAGCACTCTACCCAGGGTGACAGCTTGAGGCTCTGTCTCAAAAAAAAAAAAAAAAAAAAGAGAGAAAGTCTTATTCTGTTGCCTAAGCAGCTGGAGTGCAATGGCATGGTCATAGCTCACTGCAGCCTCAAACTCCTGGGTTCAAGTAATCCTCAGCCTCTAAATTAGGTAGGACTATGGGCATGCACTACTGTGTCCAGCTAATGTTTAAATATTTTTTTTTGGTAGAGACCGTGTCTCACTGTGTTTACCAGACTGGTCTCAAATTCCTAGCCCAAAGGCTGGGATTCTAGGCATGAGCTATCAAACCTGCCTATACCATTATTCTTATTTACAGCTGAAGACATTGAGTTTAGGGAGAAGTAATTTGCGTGAAGCCATTGCCCTCAAACTCAAGGGTATAAAAGAATCCCCTGAATTGCTAGGAATCAGTGGGTTGGGCAGACCAAGAATTTATGGTTTCTATTAAGTTCTCAGGTAATATTTACGCTTCAAGTTTGGTGACCACACTTGGAGAGCCACTGGCCTGAATTACAGGGCAGTGGCAGAGCTGGAACTTGCACTCAGGACTCTTGGCTGTAAGCTCAGCTCATGTTAGCACAGTCCCTCTGAGGATCTGTTCTTTGCCTCATGAGTGATGGGTAGGGACCATCCCTGTTATGCTAAACTAATAAATAAGACATTTCTTTTATTTCACTGGGAGTTTGGGTTCTGAGATTTCACTATGTCATTGACTAAAATGATACTCAAGGAATATTCCTTGAACAATGGAATTCTTGTATGCTCCGAAAAACATTTTACATAGAAACTAGTTTTGGTATCTGAACACAAGGAATGCCTATTAGGGGGCTGTTTTATATGTTGCTTAATTGAGTTAGCCTGATTTCTCTTGAGTCACACTGTGGATGGATTTGGTGCATGTATGCCATTGACAAAATTTCTTAAATATTTATTTATCAACCAATCTAAAAGTCAGAGAGGCTTTTAGTGTGTGACTTTAAATCTAAATTTTATTGTGGAGAAATTGTGGCAAGGCCCAAATCTTTACCACTCAACTAATTGTTTCTGAGTTTTATCTTTATGAAGTTCCCCATTTATGTGAGGTGGTTGCAGTTTGGAAGTGAAACTTAGGTTTAACTAAATCATTTACAAGGACACAGATAAATGTGATAGCTTATGAGAAAGTGCTTTTCTAAGAATAGACACGCAAGAAGTGTCCTTTAAAAGATATAAATAATGGCCAAAGCTACATTTTTCACAATTGCTGCTTTCTTTCAGTTTCAAATTGATGATATTAGCATTCGTTGACTCCATAGCTTCCATAAATAGATTCTGTGTGAAAGTTAAGAATCTTAAATATTTGTATATCCCTAAGCTTTGTAGGCACATGGTGTTTTTATAAGAACAAAAATTCAAGGAGGCAAAGCTTCATGCACTGGTGTTGTCATGAGAAAAATCATGCTTGGACTATTTATGAGGGATAATGGTTACAGCACCTACTCCATGTCATCAATGTTCCCTTTTTCCTTCAGTAATTCTTTAGAGTTATCATAAATCAAATTAGAGAATAGTGAAAGCACTTTCTCCTTTTGGAGGATGAGAAACACAGAAGGTAAAAAATGTAAGCAACTTTCCAGAAACACCAACCATTTGAAGAGTGAAGAGAAACCAACTGAATCCATTGTTCCCAAACAAAAATTTGCGTTATTTAGCAATTTGCCAGTTGTGTTACCTTGGACACTAGCTCAATTACTCTGTCTCATTTTTTTTCCCCTCCATAAGTTGGAGATATTAATAACACTTGTATCATTAACATTGTTAGGAAAGTATCTGACACGATAGTTTGTGGCTGGCAATGATAGAATGAATGAATGATTAAATGAGATAATGTATATACATCTTTTATTAGTGCATGGCACATGCTAGCTATCAAATGTTTTCTTTTCATGGTAAAGTTTGATCTGAGCTACCTACCACTCAATCTGTCCCAAATTTATAGATGTCTTTGAAGGCTTTCAAAACAATGACCTCACCTGAGTGACTGATTCTAACTTGCAACTACCAAGGCAGCCATTGATCTGTACCCAAGAGGGGCACAGTTTTAGCAGCTCACTTTGCTTCCCATTCCCCGTTCTCTCTTTACACAAATAGCTGTCCCATGTTCTTTTCCTCTACAGACCCCTTTTTACTCTTTTAACTTACTCTTGGGCAATAAAACAGAACCAACAAACTGTCTCCCTGAAGGGGGTCCTCTTTCCCTCCGTCTTTGCCTGTGATTCCCTGTTTATTGCTGTCTCATCCTTTCCCCCTTACTCTTGATTTACTTGTTTGCTGATTATTAGACTACACATTTTGGAAGTTAGGACCCCTTGTTATTAAACTCCCTTTATTTCAGATGCTGTTCTCAACTTATTGTCTACTACTTACCCTGTTTTTTTCTTTTTTTCCTTCTCTTGGATTTTTTTTTTTTTAGTTTAAAGTAATTCTTTTTATTTGTAGCCAATATGAACTAATTTTGATCCATGCCATATCTTGCTATGCTATCTGCTGTCCTTGAGTCCAGACACTGCCTGCCATCTAGCATGGTACAGACTCTGGTTTGCTGTCATTCTCTGCCTGATACTTGCCAAATTCATAGACCTTAACTAGACCATAGTTGACCACCCCCCTATATTGACCACCTCCTCATTTTGACCTAATTGTCATAAACCAAATATGTACCACATTTATTTCTCAGTACAGTAGGCTCATTTCCTTATGGTGACCACCTCCGTATATTGACTTATTCATTTCAGTCCCTTGGATTGTCAACTTACAGAGGTTTGACTGTTTTTCACAAATGCTTCCAGTGTCTTTTGTTATTTTACTTTGTTTTGCTTAACACAAAGTCAAAGGAAAAAAGCCATTTTACTTTTGAATGACTCAGTTTCCAAGTGAACTTTCCTGTCTGCCATAGAATCATTTCCCTGTATGAGTAGTCACACACAAGTATGTGCACATACACACAAGTATTCCTTGGGAGACCATTTAATTTTGGAAAGAGAATTGTTTCTGTGAAATTGACTGGACAATTAGAGAATGTGTATTTCAAATTTCAACATGTCCATGATCAAAAATGTCCTTAGTGGCCAGAAATTACAATACAATTGTGGGAAAGAAACTCTTTGGGAAAGTAAAATTGTAATGTTTTCTTTGTATCAAAACTTCTATCAAACTTTCGGAATTCATTTTCAAGATGATTAGGAAAGAGCCTAAAAGTTTAAAAATGATACACAGTAAAGTGTCCATAAATTTGTGGTCAAGAACATTCCCAAATGTCACCACATCGAGGGATTTTGTTTGAAGTGTCCACTTTGCTCAACTAGCCATCAGAAATTCCAGTTGTTCACCTCATCTTTGCTGTTCTGCCTCTTTTGAATAGCAACACCGAGATCCACTTCGCTCTTGTCCCCATATGGATAGTTATTTTCTGTCTCTGTTGAGTATTAAGGAAAGCTATACTTTATCCTTGAAGCTCATTAAATGCCTCTCTAAAATTTGACCTTGATTTGAAAATAGTATGTTTTCTTTGGTTGTCAATGCTGCTTTCAGTGGCTCAGTTTATTAGGAGACATACATTTAAAACAACGTTCACTGACCTTTTAAAAAATGGGACACAAGCCAATACTTTCTTAATGGAAACCTCTTGTGGGTTCTGTTGTTTTATGTAAGTGATGTAAGCTTAGCTAATACAGCGTTACTGAGTTCCAAAACTTGACTAAATGCTTTCCTGTCACTACTTTTAGGAGAATGAGAACATGTTTTCTGCTGTTTCTTATATGGGGGTGGGTAAAGCAAAGGGTGTTGAATTATATGTTATTGCTTCTTTCACCATTCTAATTCTAAAATTTCATGGCATCAACTTTTTGAAATGAAAGCATAGTGAAAATTCATAAAATATCACCCTGGATGGAATGATAATTTTTTTTTAAAAACTCTGGTTTAAAAATTGAGGGCATAGGGCGGCGCCTGTGGCTCAAGGAGTAGGGCGCCGGCCCCATATGCCAGAGGTGGCAGGTTCAAACCCAGCCCCAGCCAAAAACAAACAAATAAATAAAGAAAATTAAAAAAAAAAAATTGAGGGCATAATTAAGTTAGGGAATATAACTGTTATTTTTTATTTAGCTAAATTAAATAATCTGATTTCTGACTTTCTACTTCCAAATGTGGTTTTATCAGAACTAAAGATAGGCTGGTCTGGAGGCCTGGAAAATGTAAGTACTGAGGAGGAACCTGTTTCACAGGGCACTTTGGTTGGTGAATAATGTTTAGCTGTCACTAGCTTCCCTTGGAAATGTTATTATTTCAGCCAACTAGCTAATGAAAGGGATTCGGGAGATAAGATAAAAGGGATGGTCTGTCTTATCTTTAAAATGGAGATTACAGGATTTAAGCAACATCCACTTCACTTGTTGAGATGTAGTTAGGAAAGAGATATCTGCTCATAAAGTAAGAACTTCTGTGTTTTCTGCTTTGTGACAAATGTGAAGTTCAAATGATTTCAAAATCAGGGCCAGTATTTTTTAGAGAGTAAACCTAATAAAAAAATAAATATTTTAAAGACAGAGTTTGATTGAAATCCAGTCATATGGTTGGCACCTATGGCTCAATGAGTAGGGTGCTGGCCCCATATACTGAGAGTGACGGGTTCAAACCCAGCCCCGGCCTGCAACAAAAAAATAGCTGGGCATTGTGGCGGGTGCCTGTAGTCCCATCTACTTGGGAGGCTGAGGCAAGAGAACTGCCTAAGCCCAAGAGCTGGAGGTTGGTGTGAACTGTGATGCTACGGCACTCTACTGAGGGTGAAAAAAGTGAAACTCTGTCACAAAAAAAAAAAAAAAATCCAGTAATATGGCTCTTATTTCATTTAAATGATTTCTGTCTTCCTCTGCCATTCACCAAATAATCTCTTTGCCGGCAGAAACTTTTGCTTCTTTACACTGATGTATTCCAGATGCCTAGAACAGTGCCTGGCATAGAGTCAGCACCAACTAAATACTTGATGAATGGACAGATGGATAGGTGGGTGGGTGGATATGGATCTTACCTGACAAACACAACTGCTTTGCTTTGTCTGAAATACCTAATTACATTTCTAATATAAATGTTTATTATAGATACTATAATAGTTTTATTTTGATGCATGTTTACATGCTTTATTTTCACTCCTTTCTTTAAGCCTTTTTCTATTTTGTTTTATTTATTTATTTTTTATTGTTGGGGAATCATTGAGGGTACAAAGAACAAGGTTACATTGCTTGCATTTATTAGGTAAAGTCTCTCTCTCTCTTTTTTTTTATTATTGTTGGGGAATCATAGAGGGTACAAGAAACCAGGTTACATGGATTACTTTGTTAGGTAAAGTCCCTCTTATAATTGTGCCTTGCCCCCAAAAGGTGTGTCACACACCAAGACCCACCCCAACCCTCCGTCCCAATCTTTGCTCTTCCTTTTCCCCTTCTCTCTTTCTCTGCTATGGGGGGGGGGCGGGCGGGGGGGGGCCGGGCGGGGGGGGCGGGGGGCGCGGCTCCACCGCGAAAGAGAACGATTAGATTATACCCAAACCGCAAAAAACAAAAACCCCAACACATTGAAA
>CAUYRH010039847.1:0-13645 GCA_963574655.1 Perodicticus potto | reverse complement strand
TCGTCCTGCCCCACCAGGTTCCAGACTCTCTGTATGACTTAACTCTAAGCTCCTGTGTCTGAGGCCATTGTAGGCACTGCCATGATTGGCTCAGAGCCCAGGGCAGGGTGTGACAACAGAAGGTATCCTCTGAATATTCTCCCCAGAGGCCCTTGTTGGAACTGACTTCCATGGTCATATACCAACTCGAGGCCCCAGCTTATGTATAGCAGCTAGACACACTTGTGGCTGTTCCAGCTGCCTATGAGGAGTGCCTTGCCCCTGGCCCACGCCTACATACTGGACTCTAAGAACAACTGATTCATTTCCATCAGCCTAGGTGGCTTTCTATCCTTCTTTGCCTCATGCTGCCCAATGGCGGAAAAAGGATAATTATATGCTGGAAGTGCACTGGGTCTTCCACACAGTACCTTTCTGTCTTTTCTCCTGTCACCAATATTCTACTGAGCGTCAAAATAAACCGTAATCACTGTGTCACTTCCTGAGCCAGATGAACTAACAGCAGCCCTCCAAAGTAAAATAAAAGTATTCCAGGTTGAAAGTCCCAAGTTGAGTGTCATTTTCTTTTGTTGAAGGCTGATTAACAAGTGTGATTTTTTCCTCTTGGTCAGATGGTTCCTTCTTCTTGACTGCAGCTCCCTGATTAAGGAAAATGCCCAGTGTCTTGACCTTGAAAACCAGCCTTTGAAGTTCTGCTTTTCTGCGACTTCAAGCAGTCAAGCCCCTGAGTGCACAGCTGACAGCAAGGGGCTGTGTTCAGCCAGCCTCAAGGATGAGGAGGCTCAGGAAGACAGTGACAAAATTAATCTGTTCTTTTAGTTTTTTCAAAATAGTTTAGCATTATTTCATTGTGATCATAACAAAATAAGCAAAACAAAAATCCTAAAGCCAAAACCAACAGCACTGGAATTGGAATCGTAATTCCCCAGACCAATTAATCTGTTCTTACAATTTCTTTGACGTCATCCTTAAATATTTCCTTTCTCTGATCAAAAAGCATCAGATGTTTATAGTGCCAAGGGGGAAGATATGGAGAGACAACAACTAGGGCCCCATCTGAGAAGGTGCCCTACCAAAGAGCAAGCTGAGACCCAGGGTGTGTCGGGTAGGAACACAGGAGACTGGGGAGAAGGACCATCTGTCTGAGCCAGATCATTCTTGGACAGACAAGGAAATTTCCTTTTCCAAAGAGGGAGGTAGAAGGAAAATGGCAAGATGTTTATAGTGAATGTGCCTTTTTTTTTTTCAAAGATGCAATCTATCATCAGAGTACTCATTAACAACATTTATTTCATATCTTTGAGGGAAAAACCCAGCTCTACTAATAGTTAAAGTCAAATGTTGAAAACTGGTGAGCCGCATTCCAAAGGCTGCTATCGCTGGTTTTTTTTTTTTGGCCTTCCTAGTCCTACCCATTGATCTTCTATTATTTGGATTGGAACTAGTGTCTCACATGCAAACATTATGATAGTTTATACAAAAATCTAAATGCCCACTTTTTCATGAAAAACCAAAAGATCTGGTTACTCCCGAATTGTGTTTCAGAAATGCAGTAATTCCTTGGCACATAAAGGCAGCTTCCCCCTCAGTTCCAGTTTGCCAAGTCCCTACCACTCCCCATTGTCTTAAGATTATTTTATTCATATAATTTACCTGCAGAGGTGTTGATGTTTGAGCTTCTCCTTCTTGACCCAGCTCCCAGGACCCCACTCTGGGCACAAAGAGTCTCACCTTTAGGGCCAGTGCGACTCAACAGAGGAAAGACCAAAGGTCACTGGCATCTTCATCAAAACTCACTCATCAAGAACATGCTGGGTTGAATGCACAACACAACCACCTCATGAAAAATGTGAAGGGTCTTTGTGCTGTGAGTGACAATCCCTGGATAACCAGGCAACAGAGGAAATAGCTTGCCCAAGAGCAAGCGAGGACAACAAAGCCAAATCTCGTAGGCCTCGCCTTGGACTTTCATCTGCGTTCTCTCCTTCCCCTTCCCCAGAGTCAGACCCTTCTCTCTGCCACTTTGCAGTTCTCTCCTCCTGCCCTCTGAGGATCAGGCAGAGATTTCTTTCAGTGTTCACACCCAGAAAGGAGAGCCAACCAGGCTCCTCCTCTCACTCCACCAGCCAGGAGAGATGAGCAAAAGAGCCATAAAACTGCATTACAAGGAGTGGTTTCCAAATGGGCATTACAAAGGAGGACAGAGCAGCTCTGAAACGCTCATGCAGGCCAATGGGAAGATGGAGCGTTATTTAGGACGCCTTGCATGAGTGGCTTTGCAAGAACTCACGCAACGCAGAATGCAGAACGGGGGCTGTCTCTGGGGGCCTACCAGGTTGCTTGACTATCTTTCATCAACTAATCATTTGACCATTTCCCTATTAATTGCTACATATGCAGGAATGTTGACAAGATCAGAGGAAGGTAATGCATGCAGGTGTGCACTCAACAGGAGTTTTTAGGCTAATCTAAGTGAAGAAAGGAATTGCTTCTTAATGAGATTTCAGTCAATTCCTGTTTCTCTAGCCCCTGAGTGTGAATTCTAGAACTAGTGAGAGTGGAATGGACTCAGTGGTTGGGGCCCACTAGGTGTTTCCATCCTTATCAGTGCAGTCAACAGTGGGCCCCCCAGACCTGAGTTCTATAGTGGTAGTCAACATAGGTAACAATCAAACTTAACCTTTCTTTTTTTTAATTTTAAATTAATATGCGGGTACAGATTTTTAGGTTACGTTGTTCTTACTTCCAAGGTAAAGTTCAAGTTGTAGTTGAACATCCAGGGGGCGTGCTGAACACCCTCACATTGTGCACATTGGGTGAGATCCCGCCAATTGCTCTCTCTCCTTCCTCCAATCAGCCTCCTCCTCCCCCACCCTCTCCCACCTCTCCCCTGCCTCTAGGTTATTTTTGTGTTTTCATTTTCATTAATTGTCAGAGAAATGCAAATCAGAACGATTCTGAGATATCATCAAGATTAGCAACATCACAAAGTCTAAAACTGCAGATGCAGGCATGGATGTGGAGAGAAGGGAACACTTCTATGTTGCTAGTGGGATTGCAAACTAATACAGCCTTTTTGGAAAGAAGTGTGGAGAATCCTCAAAGAACTAAAAGTCAATTCCATTCCATTTGATTCTGAAATTCCATTACTAGGTATTTACCCAGAAGAACAAAAATCATTTTACCACAAAGACATTTGCACCAGAAAGTTTATTGCAGCTCAATTCATAATTGCCAAGTCGTGGAAGCAACCTAAATTCCCATCATCCCTTGAATGGATCAATAAACTGTGGCATATGTATACCATGGAATATCATACATAAGAGAAAATGAAGACTTTACATCTTCCTAGATGGAGTTAAAACACATTCTTCTCAGTAAAGTATCTCAAGAATGGAAAAAAATTCTAATGTACTCAGTACTAATATGAAACCAATATATAAATAATTATGCACCCACATGGACATTAAAACCTTTCTCCATTACTTACCAGGGCCCGGGAAAGTTGGAGGCACTAGAGACTCAGTGACACAAATAAATGGAGCACATTTTGTGCACTAACTTATTTGATCCTGGGGTAACCCCAGAAGATATGTCATATTGTTGAGCCCATTGTATAGATGAGGAAGTGAAACCAGAGGTCACTTGGATTGAGGGTGAGGTCAACTTTCCCAAAGCCATACTTCCCATAACTAGTCAGAACTTGAACTCTACTTTGCTAAAGCGCCTATGAACCAGGTTGCAAGGTGCTGCCTGGTATTCATTCCTGATTTGCTCCTGCGGAGCACATCCCTGATTCTAGCCGGCCACATTGCTGACTGGCTGAGACACTAGATGTTCCAGCTTCTCTGGTAGCTAATGTGGTCAAGGACTAAGGTGTGGACAATGGGATATAACTAGAAGCATTGTGGGTAAGACTCTCAGTTAGGAGGTGAGTACTTTTATAACATTCTCTTCTGACTTCCTGGTGCCTACAATGCAGATGTGATGAATACAGCTTTAGCCACCATCTCCGATCACGCAGTAGCCAAAACAGAAGCTGTGTGATGGGAAGGAAGAGCAGAAAGGGTAGAAGGCACCTGAGTCCCCAAGTTGTTGATGACCATGGCCCTCCAAAGGAAGCCTGTTTGAACTGCTTCCCTTAAGCTTGTTTAAGTGAGTGAAAAATAAATGAGGGGAAAGCAAAAGCCTATCTTGCTTGAGTCATTGTCTTTTGGGGTTTTCTGTTGCATTCAGCCAAAACAAATGTTCTCTGATAAAAATGGGAAGTAAAGACTAAGGAAGATAAATAAATAAATTTTACTAAATATTAATACTTAGTATTACTCTGTAAAGTAAATGTGATTGCTTTAGCATAGGGCTGGATGATGCTAATTTAGACAAAATCAGAAATATCCAGTCATTTCTTTAGGAATTTCCAAATATTTAAATTTTTTTCTGCTCACCTGAAATGTCATATCCAGAGACACTCTTCTTATCAGGGGGTATGGTTACAGTATTCCATTAGTGGCTCCTAGCAAATCATACCTCCTTATGGCCATACCCTTGTATTAATATTATCCTTCTCACACTGATTGTAGGCTTGGCCACCTGAATTCCTTTAGCCAGTGGGAAACATGCAAACACATAAACTGAAGCTTGGAAGTGGTGTGCATTGCAGCTTGTCTTCCTGGAACTCAGGCATCATTTAAGATACCTGGGCTGTCCCATCCCCCTAGACAGGCCATGTTTATGGGAATCAAGCTTCCCTGGCTAAACCCTAAAACATCAGAAATGTAAGTTGTGGCCATCTTGCACCATACAGCCTCAGCTCAGCCCTCAGAAGATAGTAGCCAGTCACGCAAGCAACCTCAGGCACGAATAGCAGAAGAACTGCCTGGCTGAACCCATACCAGATTGCAAAGTCATAAGCAAAAAAAAAAAAAAAAAAAAAAAGCTGTGTTTTAAGCTTCTACGTTTTGTTACGGTTTGTAATACAGCAATAGGTAACTGGGAAAGGTGTGTAAGTAAGTAAGAGTCTTCACATGCAAGGTAGAAAACATTGTATAATTAAAACTAATAAAATTTATTTCTAATATGGAAGTTTTCTTTTTAAATAGCCAAATAGCACAGGAGATTCAGGGGTGGGGGTAGGATAGACCAAAATAAAAAGAAACAGGTGCAAGAAAAAAAATTGAATGAGAATAAAATGTAATGTACTTCCCACATGCTGGGCTTTGAGGGCTGCTAATGGTGTCACCACTAAAGCATCACAGTATCTTGACTGCTGTGTGTTTCAGCTGACTGTGAATTTGTTGTTTGCTGGGTAGCAGGGGGAACACCACTGATTTGAACTGGCACAAAATATACACTCTTAATGCAGGTTTGAGCTGAGTAAGTACCATCGAATAAGAACACAACTTAAAAATGAGAATGCCTTAAATTTTGAGACAGTTGCGAGCTTCGTTTAATAGCTGCCATAAGTGTCTCTGTACAGCTGCAATTACCACAGGCTTGATTTGAAATGCAATAGGCTTCTCCTCTCAGATTTGCTTTACCTCCCTGGAGCTAGCTGGTTTTTAAAGTACAAATTGACAGTCAAATATGTAATAAATTATGACAAGTTGAGCAATGATTGTCTCCCATCTGTTTTCAAAGGTTGTTTATTTTTATGCTGATAAAGAGGTAGTGAGACAGACACCTCATCATTATTTCAATCTCTCAGCTGCTCCAGCTCAATCTTAGTGACTCTGCCCTACTTTTCTGGTGAGCTACTGTTTAATTAAATCACAGTGGGCCAGATTTAGGAGAGATAACCATTTAAGAGATTATTTGGTAACACATGACCAAATCTGGGGTCCCTCCTCTCACCATTCACTTAATTTCTTCATTTTATCCAGAATCCTACAGCCATATTTTTCCTCAAACCTATTACGAATTTCATTTAATCTTTTTATCTATCATTCTTTTTTGATGTAGCTCTTTATCTATGCTGAATTCAATGGTCTTGCCTAAAACACTTCAAAAAGGCAAAATTTTATGTGGAAATTCTATCCCCAGTATTTCAAACTCATAAGAAATCTTTGTATTGAACTAGCATGAAGTACTTAAATATGAAAATATTTCCCCGTAAACCACTAGAAAAACAAAAGAATGCTGTGTTTATATTTTTGTTTGTTTAACCCATTTAAGAGATTTTAAAAAGGCAAGTATAATCTTCCCTAGATCAGTGTTTTTCAAATAGAGGTAGTTTTCTCTGCCCCCTCCCCACCCAAGGGACATTTGAAATACCTGGAGATTTTTTTTGTGTTTGTCACAGCTAGGCAGGGGTGATACTGGCACCTAGTGGATGGAGGCCAGGGATGCCAGTAAACATTCCTCAAGTATGAAAATCTTCAAAGGTACCAAGATAATGTTTTGTGTATGGTAGGGGTCTAGGAAATATGTGCTGAGTGCATGGGGCATAAATAAAGGTTTGAGTGAAAGAATGAATGAAGGATGAATAGTTTATTATCATTTAGCTTCCCTTACGGCTTAAGGTAATGGTGAAGGTGGTGCAGTAAACAGGTAAATAATGCTTGATTTGCAGTAAATATTAATTAACTCTTAGGTTAATCCTAAACAATGGACCAATTGTTTCATTTATGTCTATTTTAGGGCAAAGGTGAAACAGGGTTTGCTCTTTAAAATCACAGACTATGGGCTTGGTGCCCATAGCTCAGTGGTTGTGCTGCCAGCCACATACTGGCGGGTTCGAACCCAACCTGGGCCAGCTAAACAACAAGGACAACTGCAACAACAACAAAATAGCCAGGCATTGTGGCGGGTGCCTGTAGTCCCAGCTACTTGGAGGCTGAGGCAAGAGAATCGCATAAGCCCAAGAACTTGAGGTTTCTGTGAGCTACGAAGAAATGGCACTCTACCAAGGGCTAAATAGTGAGACTCTGTAAGAACAACAACAACAACAACAACAAATCACAGACTATGTTAGGCTCCA
Source organism: Perodicticus potto (assembly GCA_963574655.1). NCBI lineage: Eukaryota > Metazoa > Chordata > Mammalia > Primates > Lorisidae > Perodicticus > Perodicticus potto. Next base: position 6,669 of record CAUYRH010039847.1, on the reverse strand, counting down.
CTGGACTGAAGTAACAAACTGACCCTGTAATCTCAGTGGCTTAGCACGTAAGGTTGATTCCTCATTCAAATTCAGTCCACTTTGGGGGCTCCCTTCCCAAGGCATGTCCTATCTATGGGAGACTTAGGGATCCAGACTTTGCACCCGGTGGCCCTGCCATCAGGACCACGTGGCTTCCTGGCTGACCTGGAGGGGCAGAGAGCAACTCTCATTAAATGCTTCAGTCAGGAATGACACATGTCACTCTTGCCTGTGGTCTGCTGGCCAGATTTCTGGTGTCTGAGGCACAAGAGCATGGGGGCTTTGTGGGTGTGTGACCTTTGCAGTTGCACCAAGGCCTGTACTCAGAGGGACCCTGTGCTCCATTTAACACTCGGCATTCTTAATCATTGTTAAACAAGGGCCCCTGCATTTTCATTTTATACTGAACCCTGCAAATTATGCAACCAGTCGTACTTAAGAGCTAGAAGCCAGACCTGCAGGAGGCCTTGAAAACAGAGGGACACCCCTAGACACTCAGTGAGCAGTGAGTGCCCCGCCACAGCGTCCACACTGTGCCGATCTAACAACGTGCAGTCTTTGTTTTCATGGAGATGGCTGGAACTGCAACTGCTTATTGGATCCTCAGCTCCTCCAGTGCTGATGTCCCTATCAGCTGAGAAGCACCATGTGCCAGCACAGAAGGCACAGGGTGGCTGCCCTGGGACTGGCCCTGCTGCCCTAAGCTTGGGGTTCCCTTCCCTGGGAGACCTGCACCAGCTTCACCCTTGCTCTTCCGACTCTCAGCTCTTGAACTTGCTTTAGACTCCAAAGAGTTGCTCCTTCCTTGGTTTCTGCCTTGATTTGCTGATTCTTAGTTGCCTTCTTCTTCTTTTAAATTATATATTTCTGCCAAATTTTTCCCTTGAGGATCTGGGACCCACCAATGTAGGTCACACACCAGAGTGACATTAATGGACTAAGGCCTGGGGCCATGCCGTGCAACCCTGGTAGCTCATTACAATCACTGGGGGATATTTAAAAATGCTCTGGATGCCAGAGACTCACCCCAGCAATGAGATTTTGATTCCACTGGCCTGATTGGTGGTGGTGGTGGGGTCTGGAGAGTGGGATCCTGGGCGTTGACAGGGGCTGGGCAGACATAGACTGATCCTCTACTTACGGGCTGTGTGATGTGGGAAACACACCCAACTTCACAGAGGCTCCGTTTCCTTACCTGCAAAGTGGGCTGACCACACTTAAGGCTGAGTTAACTTGGTAAAGTTGGTTCAAGGATGTTTGTAAAATGGGTGGGAGGTTGAGGGGACCCTTACAGTAATTCCACAGACAGGGACACGAACGTGCACCTACTGTGTGCCAGGATGGTCTTTACAGTAGCTCTACTGGGGTAATTAGATCATGTTCATTTTTAAAGAAGGAGAACCAGGAGCTCAGAGAAGTCAAATAAGCGGCCCCAGATCACTGCTGGCGAGTAGCTGGGCAGGTGCCCAAAAGGGCAGACACAACACCCGACTGGCTCCCAGAAGTGCTGCACAGCTGAACAAGAGCCCTCAGAGGGCCGCTGAGCCCACAGAGGTGAAACTCCTTGCTCATCGCCCTGGTTACCCAGCTGGCGAGTGCCTGAGTCAGGCTGCAGACCCAGGCAGTGTGCTCCCTGAGGCCTGTTTTCTCCCTCTCCGTCTCCAGCTTGGCATACGTCAGTTAGGCATCTCAGCTTGTTTTTCAGGGGGAACGATTAACATTGAAGAACTCCCCCTTCAGACCTGCTATTGAGTGCCTTGCCCTGACCCACTACAGCTTATCTCCAGGGTCTTTGAGCTACATTTGGGGGCCGGACGGACATGTAGGGCGTATATCCCCAAGTTGCAGAACAGAATCGATGATCAATGACTCCAGAACCACACCTGTTAGGTAAATGACCTTCCTGAAGCCACAGGCATGATCAGTGAGGGGGGATCAGGGGATGGGGGTAAGAGACTGGGGATGACTACAGTAACAAGATAGGAATGAGCCAGGATGATGAAATACAGTGCATCTGAGACTCGGTGTTCAATGGGAAGAAAGTGCCTGCAAATTGCTAGTAAAGCTGTAATGCTGCTGATTTTGCAAATGTGTGTTCTTCAACTTGATAAGTAAATACATACTGGATAACATGGTGATATCGCAAGCTGTTGTTTTATGGCTGGGAAGTCAGCTGCCTGTGATTGATACTAGCAATGAAAGCGTTTATAAAATAACACTGAATTAGAAAGAGTTGCTTTATCCATCTAGGGAAATGGATCTTTAATGAAGAATAAAACTTGATGAAGGAACTTTATCAGGGTCACACGAATCTGAAATTAAATGTGCTGGGATGGAGATCTAAGAGGGAGCCCCCTGGTCTGGGCTTGCAGCCTAGGGTAGGCAGGAGACCCTCTCCCTGGCTATCTGTGCCATGTGGAAACAGAGAGTCATTTCCATGTTGCTGGATTCATTTCTCTCCACCCTGAATGTTACTTTCAAGAGCTGCATTACTTCCTCTAAGCCATCAGGGCACCACGCAGGGGATAAAATTTAATAACACACATTTGATTCATCCTGTATCCCTGTTCAATGGAACGGGCCAGGCACATGGTAGGTGCTCGTCCCCTGTTTAGTTCAGCAGCAGATAAAGAAGCGGTCCAGTGGCTCCCGGCACACTCAGTATCAGTGGATAGTTTCTTATTTCACTTTTATGTTTTAAATGGTCTTCCTTGTGTGTGCATTTCTAACTCATACTAATGCTACACTTCTAGATTGGAATGTTTTGCCCTTGGAAACAATGTGGCAGAGGAGAGACCAGAGACATTGCCCCCAAGCCTGGAAGGCAGCCGGCACACAGCTCAAGTTGGTTGGATTTGGAGTGTGAGCCCCACCCCGGCTCCGAGCAGGGTACCCTGACTCTACCACCTCTGCTACAAGTCGGCCTCAGGTTCCTACCTTGGGGCTCCAAAGCCATCATGGGTCCTGCCCTCCCCAAGCTTATTTCTCCAGCCTCCTATTAGACCTGAGAGCCGGAATCTGTCCATCATGCCACTTTGTTGGGGGAAAGTTAGGGTTGGTTTCCATCCATCGGTTTCCGACCATAGGGCACCACCTCATGTAAACCTCGCCAGCCTTTTCTCCAGACTGGAGTCACGCAGAGGGCTCGGGAGGGTGCTCACGGGAGACTGAGAGTACTGAGCTTCAGTCCCGGCTCTGCCACTTAATTCCGCGTCACCTTGGACAACCCTGAGCCTGAGATTTGTGGTGTTTTAAGTGGGTCCCCACCCGTTGGGGTTGCTGCATAGATTAAATAAGTTAATACAAGTAATATCCAGCCCCAGACTTTGTTCTCTAAGAATATTATTGTTGTTAAAAGATGGAAGAGACATGGCTCAGAAGCTCCACTTTTGATTAGGTTGCAGAAAAGAAGTTTTGGATGAAAGAAGATTGTATAAAATAGTTCCTTTTTTAAAAAGGTAACCTTAGGGCTGTGCATGGTAGCTCACACCTGTAATGCTTCCACTGAGGAAGGTGGATTGCTTGAGCTCAGGAGTTTAAGACTAGCCTGAGCAAGAGGGCAACCCCATTTCTACTAAAAATAGAAAAACTGAGGCAAAAAGGATCACTTGACCCCAAGAGCTCGAGGTTGCTGTGAGCTAAGATGCCACAGCACTCTACTGATGGTGACCGTCTCAAAAACAAACAAACAAACAAACAAGTAATCTTAGCTTGTCTAAATAGAGGTAGACTATCATTTAAGGGGGATGGGATCATTCTCACTCACTATTAAGTCTCAATGATAACTTAGGACCTATCCACATACTAGGTGATGCAAGAGATAATTGAAATATGTCTCTTTCTTGCAGGTTTCTGAGAGTTGGCAAATTAAGGTGGGAAGTGATCCAGTGAGGGGAGCAGTGGTTTGAGCCCAGGTTTCAAGATCAAACAATGGGCTTCAAATCTTGGCCTTTCAATTCACTGGCCAGGGCACCAGGCTCAGTCTCTCTGATAGGCAGGTCATTTAACAGTTATAAAGGAGGTAGTAAGGGTGTGGTCAGAGACACACTGACCCCTCAAACCTGTGTGTAGCCAGGTTACTTTGCCTGGTAAAAGGGACTTTATCATTGTGATTAATTAAGGATTTTGAGATGAGGAGGTTCTCCTGGATTACCTAGGAGGGTCCAGTGGAATTGCAGAATCCTTGTAAGAGAGAGGTAGGTGGGTCAGAGATGGAGAAGGAGATGAGAAGATAGAAGACAGAGGTCAAGGACGGAGATCAGAAGATGCTGCCCTGCTGGAAGATGGAGGATGGAGCTGAGGAGCCAAGAAAGGCAAGTGACCTCTGGAAGTTGGAGAAAGCAGAAAATGCATTCTTCCCCTGCAGCCTCCACAGGGAACCAGCTGTGCTAATACCTCGACTCCGGTCCAATGAGATTGATTTTGGATTTCTTTTTATTTTATTTTATTTTTTTTGAGATAAGCTCTCACTCTGTTGCCCTGGGTAGAGTACAGTGGCATCATAGCAACCTCAAACTCTTGGGCTCAAGCAATCCTCTTGCCCCAGGCTCCCAAGTAGGTGTGCCTACAGGTGCCCACCACCATGCCCAGCTAGTTTTTCTATTTTTAGTAGAGACAGGGTCTTGCTCTTGCTCAGGCTGGTCTTGAAGTCCTAAGCCCAGGAGATCCACCCATCTTGGCCTTTCAGAGTGCTAGGATTACAGGGGTAAGCCACTGTGTCTGGCCCTGATTTTGGATTTCTGAATCCCAGAAGTATAAGAAAATAAGTTTGCCATTTTAAGCTCTGAGTTTGTAGTAATTCATCACAAAAGCAATAGGGAAGTCTTCAAGTGGTGTCTGTCTTGCTGGGTATTGGAGAAGGTTAAATAAGACACATAGAACATAAGCGCAGGCCTAGGGCCGTGGCGGTCAGCCTTGTCAGCGTGTGACGCGCCCTCAGTATTTTGCACAATCCCAGAATCTCAGAATTTCAAACATAACATGTGCTTTCAGTGGTCAGTCCTACCCTTCAATCCTGGTGGGAAATGGGAAATCCTGCCTGTGTCACCAACATGCCATTTGTTAGCCCCATGGGGTCTCCTTTGTGATAGATCCCTGCACTAGGGCTGTGGGTACCAAGAGGAAAAGGTATTCTAGCCCTTCAGCTGGTCACACCCCACTGGGGGAGACCAAGATGCTTAAATGCCAAATTACACTGCAGTCACATGCACGTAGTGGGCCAGAAAAGTGCATCCAAATGACACTGGAAGTGTCCTGCGCAGGGCAGTGTGGCTCGCTGCAGTGCAAGGGGACTTCTGAATGTCTTTAGTTATTCCCAGCTGAGATTTGAGGCGGGGCCAATGTCTGTCCCTCTCTCTCTTTCTTTGTTTTTTGGGGGGGCATTATTGATTTTGAAAGGGCTGCTCACCCTCTGACTGTTCCATTATTAGTTGTCACTGAAACCTTTGAACATTTTCCTCCACAGAGTAACTTGTCCATTCACTGAGCACAGAGAGAAAGGTACTATGGCCTAAAAAACAAAAACACTGGATACCTCCAGATCTCCTCCAAGCTAAGAGGAGGAGCACAGTAAAGAGCTGGAAACTTTGAGACTCTATTTGCAATTCCAGATGGGAAAGAACAAGGTGGAAGAGCCCTGTGCACCAACCACATGAACTGCTACCTGCCTTGCTCTTGAACATTCTGCTGCTGAACTCAACCTCCAAGATCCATCCCTGGCTTAGACGTGGCCCAGCAAAACCGCAAAGTGTGGCTGGTTCGGCAGAGAAGAGACACATCAGAGCAACCTCCAGAGTCCCGAGCACCTTCCCATGTGTCCCACACAACCCATTTACCAAGTGACAGGCAGGTAGCATCTGTCCCCTGTGGGCAGCAGAAGGAAGGGTTGGGAAGGCCATCAAATGAAAGTCTCAGTGGTTTGCAGGCAGTTAAACTTCATCAGGAACTAAAGAAGGGAAGGAAGACAGAACGAAGACAGGCAGAAAGGCCTGTGAACTATTTCATGAAGGAGTTATCTACTAAAGATCAGCCACATGCTGTGTGCAGTGACACCAGGGTCCACTGATACCCTTCACTGACTAAATCCATTTTGTGGGGCTGCTGTAACAAACTGCCTCAAATGGGGTGGCTGGGTGGCACGGAACTACAAAAATTTATTCCCTTACAGTTCTGGAGGCTACAGGTCCAAGGTCAAGGTGCTGGCAAGGCCGTGTTCCGGCAGAGGGGATCTATGGGGGAAACTGTTTCTTGCCTCTTTCAGCCCCAGGAGGCTGTCTGCACTCTTTGGCCTGTGGCCGCATTGCTGTCTGCTTGGTCTTCACATCACTTCTGCTTCTGTGTGTTTGGGTTATTGTCTTTGCCTCTTTCTTTTAAGAACGCTTGTGGGCTTGGCACCTGTGGCTCAAGCGGCTAAGGCGCCAGCCACATACACCTGAGCTGGCGGGTTCAAATCCAGCCTGGGCCCGCCAAACAACAATGACGGCTGCAAGCAAAAAATAACCGGGCGTCGTGGTGGGCACCTGTAGTCCCAGCTACTTGGGAGGCGGAGGCAGGAGACTCGCTTGAGCCCAGGAATTGGAGGTTGCTGTGAGCTGTGATGCCACAGCACTCTATCCAGGGTGACAGCTTGAGGCTCTGTCTCAAAAAAAA
>CAUYRH010039845.1:0-11167 GCA_963574655.1 Perodicticus potto | reverse complement strand
CTGAGTGAGGATAAATTATTTTAATCACAAACATACTACACGAGTTCTTCCACCTGAGTTGTTGTACAACTTAACTTCTGAGCTTTTTTTTTTTTTTTTTTTTGAGACAGAGCCTCAAACTGACGCCTTGGGTAGAGTGCCATGGCATCACAGCTCACAGCAACCTCCAACTCCTGGGCTCAAGTGAGTCTCCTGCCTCCGCCTCCCAAGTAGCTGGGACTACAGGTGCCCACCACAACGCCTGGCCATTTTTTGGTTGCAGCCGTCATTGTTGTTTGGCGGGCCCGGGCTGGATTCGAACCTGCCAGCTCAGGTGTACGTGGCTGGCGCCTTAGCCTGTTGAGCCACAGGCACCGAGCCAACTTCTCAGGTTTGATTTAGGATTTTTAAACATGGCTGAGTCTGTTCTGCAAAAGTTCTCTTCCTAAAGGACTAGCCAACCAAGGTATCATTAACCTTGCAAATATACAAAGAGTTTAGCACAGGGTCTGGTTCATGATAGGTGTTCAATAAAAGTAGGGTTTATTCTCCCAGACTTACAAAGAATGTTCAGTTTGTCTGAATATGTTCTCTTCTGCATAAAAGGAAAGGTAGCAGGTATTGGTGTTATTTAACTTAGCAGCTGGAAATGAAGGCCAGCTGTGGGAACTTCAGTTGCAATCGGAATTCCACAGTCTCAACTGAATCTGGATGTGAAAAAATAAAAAGATTTTGTAATGGCACATCAAATCTGGGCAGCCAAACCTCATCCTTAGAGAAGATTGGATTTTCAATTGTCTTCCATACGGATCTGAAACTCTTTTCCTTAAGACCTGGCAATTTAGAATCCCAAGATGTGAAGAGGCAGGCAAGCGTGCCTAACCCAGAGTTTTCAAAAACAATGAATGAATCAGCCTTCTCCTAGCAGAAATGTCAGCTCTGACACCAAGTTCAGAGCAATTCTCATTACATCACGAATTTAAATAATTGGTTTTGCTTTCACAGATCATTCCATACGTTCTTTCCATAATATACTAGATCTAATATAATGCAAGCTTTAGGCTGCATTTTAATTCAATAACCTGAAGATCATTGTTTTAAGAATGGCTGGATTAAAATCAGCTCGTGCAGACTGGGGTTTAAGATACCAAACAACTCTTAAATGTGAACAAGGTTTAGATGGATTGAATACAGCTAGGTGCTTGATAGCACATGGAAACAGACTTTCTGTGATCAGAATCCCAGAAGACAACTGTGGATAAATATATAGTTTCTGAACTCTTCACTGGAAATTACACATGTATGGTAGACACCTCTAGCTGTTTACTCGATTTTCACTCTTCCTTTCTTCCTTACTAAGGGAATGCAAATTTTACTCGGAGTGGTGACGTATGATGGTAAAATACTCATTTTCCCAATCTGCCTTGAAGCTAGGGATGGCTATGTGATCGGGTTCCAGATAATTAGATACAGGCAGAAGTCTGCTAAGGATTTCTGAAAAATGCTTTCATTTTCTTCTTCTCTTTTCCATTTAGTTTTTGTTTTCCTTCCTTCCATTCCAGTTTATTTTCCTGCCTGGAACACGCTCGTAAGGCTGGGTCTGGACCAGCCCTTTTTTGACTCTGAGGGAACAAGGTGAGAGTAAAAAGCAACTTGCTAAAAATGGTGGCATGGAAGGAGAAACGGTGCCTTGGACATTGATTGCCTACATGAAATTCCTTATTATGTGAGAGAAATAAACCGTCATTTGCATAAGCCGCTATAGTGAGTTACTATTATTTGCGGTTGAATGCAATCTGGATTGACATTACATAGACAATTCTTCTTTCTCTTAATTGAAAATGGTCATCTCTCCATTTGTTTCCCCCTTTTGGGGGAAGATTTCGGTTCATTTGGAGAACATAGATAGAAATTGCTGACAATTGTTTTCCTCACACTGAGCTTTTAGTTTCTTTCAGAGGCAATGATCCCTGGTGGTGTATGGGGGTCACCTGGGAAGGGAACACAGCGCAGGTCTTTATAGTCAGTGGAAAGGCAGGATGCAGGTGACTCCGGGGTCCCCAGCTGTAGGGGGGCGCAGAGTCCAGGTACATGGTGTGCACGGACATACTGCTGAAACTTGGGATTCCCAGAGATGTCAGAGTGTCGCTGCTCATGGTTCAGTGACTCCTAGCTCCTAGAAGAGGAGCCTATAGATTCAGGAAGGCCCGGGAGTCCCTGGCAGTATGTTTGGAATTCTCAGAGTCAACGATATGGCAGCCCATTCAACAAAGTAGGATACGTGGACATGCACAGATGAGGGGTTCGTGCCATCTGGCTGGCCCCACTGAGCCCTTGATTTTGCTGGAGTATTAGTTTCCCTTATGAAGGGACAATGTCCTTTCAAATTTATTAAAAAGTATTGGTCCTAACACAGAAGTCTGAATAAGTTAAACTTTTGTTGATATAACTGAGACTAGAATGAATGACTACCCGAACACATCTTGATTACGCTTCTGTTCGTGTTCATCTCCAGCAGAGTTAAAGCTATAATCTGATTCTTGTTTTTTATTTTATTTTTTTATTTTTATTTTTTTGTAGAGTCTCACTTTATCACCCTTGGTAGAGTGCCATGGCATCACACGGCTCACAGCAACCTCCAACTCCTGGGCTTAGGCAATTCTCTTGCCTCAGCCTCCTGAGCAGCTGGGACTACAGGCACCCGCCACAACGCCTGGCTATTTCTTTTTGTTGTTGCAGTTTGGCCAGGGCCGGGTTTGAAACTGCCACCCTCGGTATATAGGGCCGGTGCCCTACTCACTGAGCCACAGGCATTGCCCTGATTCTTGTTTTTTAAATACGTTTTTTAAATTGCAAAAGTAATAAAGAGCATGCAATTCACCAAACCTTGAGAATATAACACAGCTCTTCTTCTAATCATGCTCCCTCAAATACTAGAACCCCGATTTGTTCCCTGAGGATTATCAAGTTCCCTTGCTTCTATTCTTTTTCCTTCTGCAGCTGCATTCGAGTTCTTCCTGCTTTGTTGATGTCTCTGTCTATAGAGGGTGTGTAGGGACAAGGAGAAAAGAAAGCAACTCCAAGAGTCAAACCTGCTTCTTAGTCCAAGAGTCGGGCAGAGAATTGCAGGAAGTGTTATAAGTCGATCGCTCTGATTCATGGTCCACCGCACCCTCCCATTTCCATGGAAAATCAAAAATTGTTTACAAAAACCAATTTGAGGGACAGAAGGAATGTTGACAACATTAGTCATAGATATGTCTTAACCATGTGGCTTTAATAGAACTACTGTGACAAAAGCCTTTAATACTTTATCATAGAAAAAAAACCCTGCATCAACAAAAAACAGTTTTGTTTTGATTAGTTGTGTTAAAATATTTAGAGAAAGGGAAAAATGTTGGAGCCCACAGAATTTCTGGCTGAAGCCAAGAGATTTAGTTGAAAGAGCAAAGAAGAGGTAAGCTAACAGCAGCTCATTGTCCAGAGACATGGCCCTGGGTTTCCATCTGGGTGAGCCTCTGGAAGGTGACGGATGACAACGTGATGCCAGGGCTCCTGGGATCAAGTCTGCTAAGTCTTTTGCAGAAAGGACTGTGGATAGACTATGGAACAGAGTTCCAGGGGGGTGAAAGATTGGACCAGAGATAAAGTGATTAAGAACAGCCTTGGTGAGAGTCATCAAGACAAGGCAAGCCTATTCAGGCTGCTGTAGGTGGGACAAGGCCAGCGGTCTGCAAGAACAGTGTAGGTGGATGTGCAAGTTCAATGATCAGGGAGATGGAGAAAGTGCGAATGGATACATTGGTTCTCAGATAAATGGAACAGACCTGGATAGACATAAACAGAGCCAACATGTGAGACTTCATACAAGGAAAAGAAATAAGGTTAGAGTAAACCAGGGGCCCGCAAATTTCTCTACAAAGGGCCAGACGGTATATTTTGATGCTTTGATGACGGTACGGTCTCATCCACACTTGTCAGACACTGTGACAGAAAAACAGCCATAGACAAGTGGGCATAGCTATGTTCCAATAAAACTTTATTCATGGAACTGTAATTAAAACTTCACATAATTTTCACGTGTCATAAAATAATCTTTTTTCCCCAGCTATTTGAAAATGTGAAAGCTATTCTTAGCTCATAGGCTGTAGAAAACTAGGCAGTGGGCCAGGGCTATAGTTTGCCAAGTCCATGTTAAACAAATAAAGACAGAGCTGAGAGTAGAGGAAGGAAGGGGTAGGAAGGTGGGTGCAAAGGACAAGTTAAAATTTTAGATAAGATGGTACGATTCTAGGGGCATCCACCACCCCACTTCCCACAGGCTTCTTCCAAGCCTAGCAGGAATAAATCTGTCAAGTAAGTACATCCTATTTAGGTTGCAATGAATCTTAATGGTGGGAGCATGCAGAGTATTTTTTTTTAATTGTCTTTATTATTAAATCATAGCTGTGTACAATAGTGCAATCAAGGGGTACAATGTGCTGGTTTCATATACAATCTAAGTATTTTTGTTTTTTAACAGAAATATCTGTCTTTATAAGCATAGAAGAGAATTTCAATATTTTTGTTAAGCGTTTTTTTTTTTTAAGGTTTTGTTTTATTTTTTTTGGTTCACAGCTCACAGCAACCTCCAACTCCTGGGCTTAGGTGATTCTCTTGCCTCAGCCTCCCAGGGAGCTGGGACCACAGTTGCCCGCCACAACACCCGGCTGTTTTTTGTTGCGGTTTGGCTGGGGCTGGGTTCGAACACGCCACCTTTGGTATACAGGGCTGGTGCCCTACTCACTGAGCCACAGGCTCCACCCCCAAAAGTAAATGTTTTGTCCTTGTTCTCTTAGTTTTTCAATAGCTCAACTAAGACTCAACTATCAAATTCTGCCATTACCGCAGGTGCCACCACTCACGGAGGCTGCCACCTAGTAGCATAGCTCTTTAGGACTAATTTTTTTAAGCTTTGGAGTATTGCCCCTGAAATCCATACCTTCATTAAGCGACATTAAGCTCTCCAGGGAGAGTGACTTTATTCAAAATCTTTATTCCTTTTTTCCAGAACCAGCATGTGTTGAATTGCAGACTTCCCTACAGCTCTCTGCCAGAGTCGCCCTTCAAGAAGCATCTCTGACAACTTCTCTCCGTGGGAATCTGCACTTCATATTCAGATGAGGCGCTGAGATAATTGAATTTGATTGAAAATGATTCCTATTGCCGATTAGCTAATTTGTGAACTTCCTTGAAGCCAGACTTAGCTCATCAAGGTGGCCTCTGCCTCTTTTTCATTTGATTATCCCCATTTCCTTAGGACAATCCTTGGGACGTAGGACAGGCTCAGTTAATGTTTGCTGATTGAGTGGATGAATTTAATGGTTCAGTTATGTCTGCCAGTGGGAAATAAATAGCTGTTGTAAAACAGGAGCTATTTCTGGCAGCTGTGCTATAGGTGTCTGTGCTTCTGGAATTACCAGCAATTATATAAGGAAATGATTGGGGCGCAGATTTCCTGGTTAGTTTGCCTTGATTTTTTCCCCTCCAAATTAGGAATTCTGGGTTTTGTAAATTTGGATGTGTGTCACTTGCCTCTGACTACCCAGCTGTGGTTGCTGTTGGAGCCAGTTCTCGCCCGTAATTTGTTCTGTTCAGTGTCCACTTTTACAATGTGCATTGGCAGGACCAGAACAGGGGTAAATTAGTGGTTCTATGACATACTTGCGATTGCTTGTGGGATGGGATAAGGTCATCAGGAAGGAAGAGCTGTGATAACTGAGGACTCACGGTGCTTTATTCACCTCTGAACCCAAGATTACAGAGAGAGAAAAGCAGGGAAGACCTGATAGGCATCCACATTTGGGGAGAAGGAGAAACCACGCTGTGAATTTGGTTCCTTGGTTTGTGTTGTTTCTATAAACAACTGGCATGAAACCAATGAGACTCTTCTTTCTGGCTTCTGCCTTAATTAAAGAAGTAGGAGACAAAGGCAGCGTGTAACTGTCCATAGAAGAGCAAAGCTACAAATTTAGGGAGAAGGGATAACCACGGTCAGATGAAAGCAAAGAATTTCAGGTATACGGAGGAAGTGAGTTTCAAGTCAAAGGAAGTGGCTATGTATCTCCACATATGTGGTCATGGTCACACTCATTTGGACGACACAATGCTTACTTGTGTGATCCTGGCCTAAGGCCTCCTAACAGCGCCCCTCTTCTGGGGGTAGTTCTGGATCTGGATTCTGGGGCAGGTGGAACAAGCATCTGTGTGTGGGTTACGTGTAATCAGCCTGCCCTGGCTTTGGCACATTGGGGTCCAGACAGACCAGCACATTTCTTTATTCAGTCATCATGGGGATGAATAATAATTGCACATATGGCCACTGAAATCTGTTTCCCCTGTCTGGCTTGAGCTGGGTTAGGATTTTGAAAATTGGCAGTTGGGCAACTGATTTCCACCGCTGAAGTGTCAGAGCATTGAAGATCTGCTCATAATCCTTTCTTGGCCCAGGTCTCCCAGAGTTATTGCAAACCGTAATTGCAGAATGGAGTTGCGGGCTGCTCACGGCGGCTGCATTTCTTTTACAAGCTTGTACAGAATGTCAGGAAAATTTTATTTTGCATTTTTATGGGCCACACGAAGAATGCTTTGTAAATATCTTGAAACTGAAAAAAACACTAGCCTCAGCCGAAAACACACACACAACTCTAAGAAAGCTTACTCTTGTTAATCACAAACATCAGGATCTAGCGATCAAGCAGTTTCCTGGCAAGAAATACCACAAGGCAAGCCTTGAAGGGTTTTATAAATGTTGACTAGCTCATGGACCATGGCCCGGAGCAAACCTTTACAGAAGGCTCAGTGTAGAGCAATTTCAGGTCCTCTTTGGGACTGCTTTGTTCTGCAACAGAGCCTGGGAAGAAACAGAGATAGTGCAACTTGAGTCTGAACAGAAATGGAAACGTGCAAAATATTTTTGGGAAGAAACGAAGCATTTGATAAATGCTGATAATGGTTCCAAGGATGTTGAGCTTCTCTATTAGTTGAATAAGGAGAGATGACCCGCTTGGCTCACAGCCAAGTGCAAGAGAGAACGGCCACAGCAGGAGCTAGACCTGGGGACTGTAACCAGGAGCACCTTAAGAAAATTGTACTTACCCCACATCACTAATACCCAGCAGAGCGCCCCTCAGGTAGGTTTTCTTGTCTCAGCATTTAAAGTTCACCAGGTATTACATAAGCTGCCAAGTCACCGTAATAAATCAGTGCATTTCCTGGAATCTCTAAGTCAGAAAGAACCTCAGAGGTCATCCAGTTTCAATTTCCTTCCAGGGACGATTTCCTCTCATTTTGAAAAGCAGCATTGCTCTTGTCTCTCAGCATTTGTGTGAGCTGAGAGGGGCCCGAGGCTCGTTACCAAAGAAGCACTTTGATTAGTTAATTCTCATTTTTAAAAGCTTTTTATTTTTGAGCATAACTATTATTTCACCATTTCCCTTGTTCGCCTTCTGTGTCCTCACAAAGCTAGTCAACTTTCTTTTTTTTCTTTTAGACAGAGTATCTAGCTGTCGCCCTGGGTAGAGTGCCGTGGCATCACAGCTCACAACAACCTCAAACTCTCCGGCTTAAATGATTCTCTTGCCTCAGCCTCCCAAGTAGCTGGGACTACAGGTGCTGCCACAATGCCCGGCTATTTTTTGTTGCAGCTGTCATTGTTGTTTAGCTGGCCCTGGCTGGGTTCGAGCCCTCCAGCCTCGGTGTATGTGGCTGGCACTGTGACCACTGAGCCTGAGTCAACTTTCTAACTTCCATGGCATTCCTGTAGATCTTTAAAGGAAGCTCTAATTTGCTTCTAATCATTAAACAGAAAACATTAAATGATACGGCTAGAGAAAGTTCAAATGCCATTAGTTATAATAATTGTGATCTTATGTCTAGCCACTTTCAAGTGCTCGGGTAGACGGTAGGCCTGGTTGCCAGGACGCACTGAGAGCTTGTCCCTCCCTTTCCGATATTTACACCTGTTGTATCTTTGTGTTATTGCCTGAGATAATCCATCACTACACCTGTCATTATGAGGGCCCAAGGCATGTGGATTTGGCTACTTTTCAGCCTCTTTCCTTCCTTCCTCTTGGTTCAGGCCACTGTGTGGGTTTTCTGAGGGTTCCCTAACGAAGGGTGGCAGACTGGGCAACTAAAACCAGGACATCACGTTCTCGCAGTGGCAGAGGTCAGGCGCCCAAGATCGGGGTGTCGGCAGTCCTCTGATGGCTGTGATGAAAGGGTCCGCTCCAGGCCTGTCCTCCTGCTTCTATGGGGCTGTCTCCTCTGCGTGCACATCTCCAAATTTCCCTTTTTGAGAACACCAGTGCTATTGAACGAGGACCCATCTCACAGCCTCATTTCGACTTAATTACCTCTTGAAAGACTTATTTGCAAATGCAGTCACTTTCTGAGGTGCTGGAGGTCAGGACTTCAGCATATGAATTTTGGGAGGAAACACAGTCCAGTCCTATAACAGCCAGCCACCATCATCCCTCACCTGGATGACTTTCAGCTGCCCCTAAGTTAGTATCCCCAAGTCTACTTTGAATTCCTCAATCCAGTCTCCAAAGAATAGAAGCGATTTTCCTAAAAGGGGAACAGTACCATGTCACTGTTCTAATTCGTCTCTCAATGGCTGTCTAATACACTCAGAATCCAAACACCTGCAGCCCCGTGGGCCATTTGTGATCTGATCCCTGCCCGTCTTTGCCAGTGTCACTCACGACTCCATGCTCACCGTGCTCCAGCCCCATTAGTCTTTCAACTTTGAAACTACTGCTCTGTCCTTGACTTTGGGCCTTTCCGTATAGATTTTCCTCTGCCTGAAATATTCTTTGCCCTTCCCGTAGCCAGATGCTTCTTAATCTTAGGTCTCGGTATAAATGTTCCTCCAGGACTTTCTAATCTTCCCATCTAGAGAAAGTCTCCCCCCTTCTTTATCTCTGTCTTTCTGTTTGTTTTCGTCCCAGCCTTTGGAATAACTTGTAGTTTTTCTGTGTTGACACGATTTTGTTTTTCTGTTCTGTTAAAGAGCAGATTCTGAGACTTGTCATTATGATTCCTGTATCTGACACAGTGTACAGTGCAGGGCAGGTGTTCAAACAGTATTGAATGAATTGTTAGACATTTAATATGCAGTGTTGAATACTAATGATGTCGGCAGTCTAATCTGATTCCTAACATCAAGAGAGATTCATCTCATGTTCTATCATTTCATTATGTTTTGAATATAATGTTTATTTTAGGTTTGTGGTAGAGATCTTCAACAGATATGCAGATTCCCAACTAACATCTTTCTTTCTAATAAAACTCTGATTTTTTTGGAAGGGGAATAACCATTGCTTTTCTGTGTGACCATGTTTCTGCTCAGTAAATAATGGTAACCTCACTCCCACTGCCAGTAATTTGTTGAAGAGTAAGCTTCTGATGAAATTCTGGCTAACAAGACAAGACTTTTTTTTAGGAAAGGTCCTCTGTTTTAAAAGGAGACTGCAGGGGAAAATAGTCCTTCTTCCAAGACACATTTCTGTTTTTGCAGTGCAATGATTTAAGGTGAGTTGGAAAGAATAATGTCAGTACCATGAGGATGTCAGAGTGGAAATATGGAGAGACACTATATCCTTGGCGAGTTTAAGTTACTTTGATTAACTATCTCTGGAAGTACTCAAGACTTCTTTTTTGTTATTTGAAGCCAAAAATCAGGAAATTTCTGATGCTTATACCTAAAACACTTTTTACCAATATCGTTTATCAGATTATTAAAGTTTTCCTTTATGTCTAGCCTACAAATTGTTTTTTTTTTCCTAATAGGAATAAGTTCAAATATTTTTCTTCATTATCTTTAGGAGTAAAAGTACTTTTCTCCTTCAATCTATTAATACAGTTCCTATTTCTCCAGAAAACAGAGGCATGGACAAATTTAAGTTTTCCACAGTCATGCAGCTATCAAGTGGCAGAATTGGGATTATGTTCTAAGTATGTTAGATCCAGCTCTTCGCACTAAACTATTATTCGCCTAGACGCTCTGGATGAGATCACCTGGAGAGTTTGTGAGGGTGAGGGAAAGAGGTTTGCAGACATTCCCCTGGGGAACAGCAACATTCAGAGTTGGGAAGAAGTGGAGGCACAAGGAAGTGTGTTGAAACTCCTTTGCCCTCCTAGGATAAGCGAAGCTTGATTGCGAACTAGTATTCATCTTAATACTTGATAAGACTCTTGTAATATTTTCCAAAGTTAGACATCTATGGTTTTATTACTTTATTTTAATTTTTGGTTCTATCTTCTGGTTTGCTAATTTTGTATAATGAATTTGGAATTTTTTCATATTTTTCTATGCTATGTACAAGTTGTTTTTTTTTTTTTTTTTGAGACAGAGCTTCAAGCTGTTGTCCTGGGTAGAGTGCCGCGGCATCACAGCTCACAGCAACTTCCGACTCCTGGGTTTAAGCGATTCTCCTGCCTCCGCTTCCCAAGTCACTGGGACTATAGTTGCCCGCCACGATGCCTGGCTATTCTTTGGTTGCAGCCATCATTGTTGTTTGGTGGGCTCGGGCTGGATTTGAACCTGCCAGCTTACGTGTATATGGCTGGCGCCTTAGCTGCTTGAGTCACAGGTGCCAAGCCTATGTACATGTTTTTTAAAATTAGAATTTTCTTTTCTCTGAAGATTTGGTAAAATTCTTTTGTGAAATAATATGAATGTATCTTTTAGTAGCTTTTCCTTCTTATTGTATGTTTCTGAATAGTTTAGAATAATTTTCACCTTTTAACTGAGTCGATTTTTGTTATTAACGCAATCATGGAAATTAATTCAATTTATCTGTGTCTTCAAATGTATTTTGTAAGTGGGAACATAATACCCTCATATATTTAGATATTCTTTGTATCTATAGATACATAGTCTTCTTTATTCTTTTTTTTTTTTTTTTTTTTTTGAGACAGAGCCTCAAGCTGTCACCCTGGATAGAGTGCTGTGCCATCACAGCTCACAGCAACCTCCAATTCCTGGGCTCAAGCGAGTCTCTTGCCTCTACCTCCCAAGTAGCTGAGACTACAGGTGCCCGCCACAACACCCGGCCATTCTTTGGTTGCAGCCGTCATTGTTGTTTGCTGGGCCCGGGCTGGATTTGAACCCGCTAGCTCAGGTGTACATGGCTGGCGCCTT
>CAUYRH010039842.1:0-21512 GCA_963574655.1 Perodicticus potto | reverse complement strand
CTAATTTTGGGCTCCAAAACTGTGTGCCTAGAAAAGAATCATGAAAATGAGAAATGAGTTGAAGGCTGGGAACCCATGAAGGACCAAAAATCACATTATAACAAAGACATCTGTACCAGAATGTTCATTGCAGCCCAATTCATAATTGCTAAGTCATGGAAGAAGCCCAAGTGCCCATCGACCCATGAAAGGATTAATAAACTGTGGTATATGTACACCACGGAATACTATGCAGCCTTAAATAAAGATGGAGACTTTACCTCTTTCATGTTTACATGGATGGAGCTGGAACATATTCTTCTTAGCAAAGTATCTCAAGAATGGAAGAAAAAGTATCCAATGTACTCAGCCCTACTATGAAGCTGATTTATAGCTTTCATATGAAGGCTATAACCCAACTATAGCACAAGAATATGGGGAAAGGGGGAAGGGAGGGGAGGAGGAGATTGAGGTGGAGGGAGGGTAATTGGTGGGGCCACACCTATGGTGCATCTTAGAAGGGTACAGGTGAACCTTACTAAATGCAGAATACAAATGTCTTCATATAATAACTGAGAAAATGCCAGGGAGGCTATGTTAATCAGTTTGATGAAAATAGTTCAGATTGTATATGAAACCCACACATTGTACCCCTTGATTGCACTAATGTACACAGCTATGATTTAATAATAAAAACAATGGGGAAAAAATAAATTTACATAGACCAGACCCAAAAGGCTTTGGGATACTTTACAGAGGTTGTCCATTTCCACTGAAATCAAAACAAGGAATCTCATGGCAGAGACAATTAGATGAAAAGTCAGGAAGTGAAGGGATTATAAGGCTTTAACACAGTTTATGATACATTGGCTTCTTTCTGTGCCACTCTAACTGAATGTCTATTAAATCCTCTTAAGGAAACTTTCTGTAAATGCTGCTGTTTATGTGAATTTTCTCCTCTGGAACTAAAATTTCATTTTAAAGAATCAGGTAAGATCTACCCAGGTCACATACACAGGTCATTATAAAAGTTTTGAGGTACACAAAAATCAAGAAATGTAAAATCTGCATGGATAGAGACAAATGACGCCCTCTTAGCAATGCTGACAGGCCATGCAAAATTTGCACAGGTGAATCAGAAAGGGCACTGTCACCTGAGCTTCTTGGAAGTGACATGATGGACTTTAACACAGTCTGTCTCAAAACTTTCATAGAGACCTGCATATCTCTAAAAACAGCACAAAGAGGAATTCTTTGACTTTATGCAGACAAATAAAGGTTTTGCTAAGACTGATTGAACTTACACTCTGATTATATACCTGCTTCACCAGGCACCCTTTTATATAGCACTTGATAAAGACAGACAGTAGTTTCTGAAGCCAGTCTCCAGGGCTTCCTTACTGTGGAACTAGAGACAACCTTTACATACAGATGGGAGACTTTGGTTATCCTGTCTTAATGAGCATCTGTTCAGCAGGACCCACATCATCATGTTTTATGCTAATACTACAAGCATGGTTACCATGTTATTGTTTCAAATAGTCAATGATCACAAAATAATTCTCAGTTTGGTTTGTTTATACACCTGATCAAAGTACCATCTTTGACAATTGAATCTTTGTTAATTTTTTTCTTTGGGTGCCTCTGCTTTCCTTCAATGATCTAAAATATTTTAGCTTCCCGTATTTATGTTAAACCTCAACATTGTTTTTGACTACTTGTTTGGTCCTGAGGCCCTTTCTTACTTGGAACTATTAAATATTTTTTATTCTATGCCCCCTTTTGATAAACAGTAGTCACTGGAGATTCAGATTCCCTCCCTTAGGAGAATATGCTGCTTCTCATAGCCAAGAATGACTTTTCTGAGATTCATGGCTTATGTTATAAGACGAAAGATTATATATATATATATATATATATATATATATATATATATACATACACACACACACACACACACACACACACACATTTATATCTGCATATGTGTGTATATGTTTATAATGCATCCAGGGTGCCCATAAAGTTCCTATGCAATTTGTAAAACATAAAGCATAGTAGTTTAAAATTTATTCTCCCCCAAATATTATTCTATTTCCCCCAAACCACTTTCTATTTCCTTTTTCAGTTTGTCATAGAACATGCCCCTCACTGAACTTGAACTCTTCTCTTCCATTGTCCTCCAACTCTGATTTTGTTTTTCAGCTCAGTAAATGGTACCATCCAATACTTTGTAATTCCAACCAGAAACCAGAGAGAGAGAGTCTGACACCTTGCTCTCAGACCACATTCTGCGCCTCACCTGTTACTAGGCCTATGGATGATTCTTCTAGAACAGGTCTTGAGTGCATCCACTTCTTTCCAAATCTTTTGTCTAATCTAAGCCACCACCATGCCTCATTAAACTCTGAGAGGTTCCTGCTAACTTGTTCATCCTCTTATGAGTTTGGATACTTTTTTTTTTTTGAGACAGAGTCTCAAGCTGTCACCCTGGGTAGAGTGTTATGGCATCACAGCTCACAGCAACCTCCAACTTCTGGGCTCAAGCGATTCTTTTGCCTCAGCCTCCCAAGGAGCTGGGACTATAGGCGCCCACCACACTGCCCAGATTTTTTTTATTTTTTTGGTTGTAGCTGTCATTGTTGTTTGGGAGGCCCAGGGTAGATTCAAACCTGCCAGCTCCGGTGTATGTGGCTGTCACCATAGCTGCTTGAGCTACAGACGCCAAGCCGAGTTCAGATACTCTTAACATACAATGTCATGCTCTATAGAGAACAATCCTGAGTTATTCTTTCTGAGATAAATCTAATGATTTAACTCCCCTTTTCTAAAACCATTCGATGACACTTTGTTGTGCTTGGAGTAACCTAAAAAGTCTTGGCTTGGCCTGTGTGGTGTTGTCACTGGCTGTCACCAGCCACATCTGTTCCTTCTCTTCCCTTATCTCAGTTGACACCAGCCTCCTTGGCCTTCTGTCAGCTCTTCAGCTAATGTAACTTCTCTTTCACCTCAGGGCCTTTGCCTCAGAATATTTATTTTCCTATTTATCATTAGCTAATTCTTAGCGATCTTTTAGATTAGAGCTTACATTACTTACTTAATCCAGTCACCTCTTAAATTCTTTTATCAAGTGTTTTATGGCACAGTCGTGTGCCTTGTTTGATGACTGCTTCTTTCACTGGATGTTAAACTCTGTAAGGTCAGGATTTATGTACTGATTTTCCCCCTGTAACCTTTATGCTTGTCACAGGTTTTGCTCTACAGTGGATATTTTATAATTATTTGTTATATCATTAGTTACCAAAATCCTTATTAATAAGTTTTTAACAATATTAATAAAGTGTCTTATATGTGAACTTAGATCAGATGTCAAGTGTAAATGTGATCCGAATCCAGTAGGAACTCTTGGACAATCCTCCATTACAGATGAACTGGGGACAGCCCCAGACATACAATTCCTTTCGGAATCTTTTCTTTTAGTTATATTTACTTTTCTGATCTGTGCATAGGATGTTTTGGGAGCTCTTTTCTTTCTTTTGAGTTTGGTTTTTCATATTTCTTTAAAAGGCACTACCTTCCATTTATTAGGTTGTCCATACCCAATGAGACATAGCAACTTTTGTCTCCTGAGTCCGTGGCAACAGTTAATTTAAAAAGAACTATCTTGCTCGTACAGGCATCCACTTCCAACTAAGTTAAATTGGAGTTTATTTTCTTCTGGCTGTTTCCAAGCCCAGTCTTATTAAAGAACCATAAATCTAGCCATAGCTGTACCTACTTCTGGGTGCAACATTATCGTTTCATGCTTGAGATTCGATCCCAACTTTCTTAAATAATTGGCAGCTGCAACTGGAGAAATATCATTCTCATTTCACTGGTCTAACTAGAGAGAGAGACTGCCTCATCTAGCAATAAAAATGGCTTTTATGCTCTTGTGACAGTTTTCTGTCTAATCAGAGAGCTTTCTTAGTCAAGAAAAAGGCCCTTTAAGTTCACAAAGGCCGTTTGCTCTGTGGCCATCTCTCACGCATTTCTGCCTGATTCCTAACAGCCTGTCTCCCCCTTCCTACTCAGAGAAAGAATGTCTGCACAATGATCCCTAATTAACAAACTGTCCCCAGAAGCTGCCAGCTGCTACAGTTTAGAACTGCAGAAATTTCTCATAAGAAAGACAAATATACATAACTATGACAATTAAATAACATTATTTACACAGTTATTATAATCCCTGACTAGTAAGTGCTGTCATCTTCTTTCTCAGAATCATGCGAGAGAAGATTCAGAATAGATAAGTGGAATTTTAATCCTATACACAAAACAAGAGAGAGAAATAGTTGTCTTTTAAAAGTTTTTTCAGGCTTTTGATGCTAAGATAAAACATGTCTTTTTGGTGTGTGTACAGTGAGACGGATGACGATTTTGACAACATTCACTGCATTTTACTGAGTGTTCACAGCGTGTCAAACTTTTAACTAAACATTTTGCAATTATAATCCAACTAATTATTTTAACTAGGCTAGGAGGTAGACATTATTTTACATATTTTTCAGATGAAAAGACTAAAGATTAAAGAAGACGAGAGAGGGCGGCGCCTGTGGCTCAGCGAGTAGGGCACTGGCCCCATATACCGAGGGTGACGGGTTCAAACCCGGCCCCGGCCGAACTGCATCAAAAATTAGCTGGGCGCTGTGGCAGGCGCCTGTAGTCCTAGCTACCTGGGAGGCTGAGGCAGGAGAATCGCTCAAGCCTGAGAGGTGGAGGTTGCTGTGAGCTGTGACTCCACAGCACTCTACAGAGGGTGATAGAGTGAGACTCTGTCTCTACAAAAAATAAATAAATAAATAAATAAATAAATAAAGAAGACGAGAGAATTGTTGCCATCATCACTCTTCCCAAATCTGATCTAAGACAGATATGACTTTATTGTCAGAAGGCCTGAAGCATTTTAAATAAAGTATCCTAAAGTTGCTTTAAAAACGACAGGAGTTTGTACCTTCAGGTCAAAGAAACACCTTTCATATTTTTGTCCTAAAATTATGAGGCAGAAAGTGCAATGGTCTGTGACTTATGACAACTGATTTCCATAGCCGGTCTCTGCTCATGATAATGGGAGTGTCACATTACAAGATGAGCTTCTGTTTTCTTATTTAACATTCTGAAATTGGACAGTTTCTAAGGCCCTACAACTCTATGAATCTAAAATGGCTGAAGATATTTAAATTTCCATCATGAGATTGGAATAGCGGAGTGAATCTCACATCTTATACGAGCCCTCGCAGGCATAGCTCTGTGTGAAGCCTTTGATCGTTTCATGAGTGGCAAAATGATACTTACCTTTACATTTCTGCTGGCTATTTCCAATCACAACCCACTTCTTGAGCAATGCCCCATGCAGTTTCATAAGAGCATCAGGACGCTGGTTAGAGAACAATATTGCCCTGCAAGATGATCATCAGTATCAGGAGATGAGGCAGATTCCTGTTGCTTGATCAAGATGTTTAAAATCCCATTCTGCACAAACGGAAGTGCTAGGAAGGGTATAATGAGGTGTAATAGTAATTTTTAGATTGCCTGTCAAACCTAAGCCCATTTCTATCTATCACAGAAATGATATAACTTTCACTTCTTGTGCTTTTTTGATTTGCATAACCAACATCCTCAATACCACCCACAATTTTTTTCCAGCTTCGCATTAAAACAGAACCTTGATTTGTAGTGCCTTAACACATTCTGGTGTAGTCTGTTCACTGGCATTTTGAAAAATGGAGTTATAAGTTATAATTCAATTACTAATTAAGTGCAGAAATCAGTGATAAAATGGAATACTAAATAAGAGGTTTTTGTATTATTCGCAACAATAATCTTTGCAACAAAATATATTTTTGTGCAGTTTTGTGGAAGCACAGAAGCCATCTTGCTGTATTCTTAGTTCTCTGGTTTTAACTTGCTAGTCCTTCTACTTGTAAAATTCCTACCCAGCAAATATGAGTGAAGAAAAACAGCTGCTCTCATCCTAGTTGATTGAGTGTATAGCTTATTATTCCCTAACGGTATATTTATTTTAAAAATACATGCATGTGAGTTCATCTCTATAGATGATGAATGTCTAAGTCATCCTTTAAAAAGCTTTCAACAAAATCTTACAGGGAGGGAAGGTGTGTCACCAGGAGAAAGTCAGCTGGCTTCCCAATCGGGTCCTCTAAAGATGGCCTTTTCTGAGTTGATTTGCCACAGTTCAGTTTGATGCTGACAGCCATCGAAACTATGTCTTGCCGGGGTCTTGAAGTGCTCAGACTCAGGATGCTGTTTTCTGTTAGCAGAACTCACAGGAGACCAAGGTACAAAAACAGAATGTCAATTCTCCAGTTAATGAGAAATATGACTTTCAACTTAAACTGTCCTTGTTCCTATACAAAGCCAAAACCTTTGTTTATACTCCTATCCTACTTTTTCTCACTGGGTAAGTGCTTGCCTCCTGTAATTTTTCTACTTTCTCCTCTATTAAGAAGTTTGCCTTCATTATTGAGTCTTTTTTATCACCGGCCAAAATGCTGTACTCTCTCCCATCTTAGCAGAAATCCTCCTTTGATCTTATATTCCCCTCTAGTTACCACTCCGTTTCTCTGCTGCCTTTCCTGCAAAACTCCTCCAAGAAGTGATGCATTTACTTGCTGTCTCCACTTGCACACCTCCCACTTTCTCCTCCATCCACTCCAAATAAAGCTTCCTCTTCATCACTCCATCACTTTTCTGTACAGAGAAATAAAAAGAATTAGCACTGTGAATGGCACATCTTATCCTGAGAAGAAGATCCTATATTTATAAAAAATATATCATTTTTACATTGTATTTAAATAAAAAATGTTTATCTCTTTTTTATTAAGTAACTTGCCCAAATTATGCCAAAATTCAGACAAGATTCTCTCACTAAGTTCCTTCTGTTTGTTAACTCAGCCAGTTAGGAAAATGATGTGTAGATAATCTCTCTATTCCCATAGCTCATTCATGATGCACACATATCTTCTCTATTCAATAACATGAAATAAAACACACGAATATTTGTGCAGCATTAGTTTCAAAGGCTCACTTCATAGCCTGCTCCGTCTTTGCTCTGGACAAGAGTTTTCCTATAAAGTGCAAAACTACTATAGCCTTTGCTTGGTAACAAACGAGCAGTGAGGACAATTAAGAAAGTCGTTTCCTGTTCTAAAATTCACTCAAGTGGGGATCAGCAGCAGCCTCTATTTTTCCAAATTCAGTGGTTAATTTCTTTGTCCTCATTTTACTCATCCTGACACTGGCATTTGGCCTGGATGATCGCCTCCTCTGTGGAGCATCTGACTTCCCTTTCCGGGATAATCCCTGACTTCATTGGCCGCTTTGTCTCATGTTCCTTTGATGACTCTTCTGTGCTGCTGCCTTACTTGGTGCTGTGGTCTGGGATCACGTTTTGTTTTCTTCTCTGTCTCCATTATCTCACAATGCAATGGCTTCTAGTCTCCCGTGACTTTAAGTACCAAGTATAACCTCACGTCTTTCAAATTTATGTTCCCCATCCTGACCTCACCTCTGAACTTCATGGAAATCAGTATCACCCTTAGGCCCAAAGTGTGCAGAGTAAAGCAAAGGAACTGTGAATGACCTGCAACCTGTTGCCTCACCTGTGCAGTATTATTATATGGAATATGGAAACACCTAGATTAAGCCAGCCACCTGCTCTGGATTAGGCTGGGTAGTTTCAGATTCTGATTACTTTGGTTCTTCACTGGACGAGAGTCCTGGGAAATAGTCTTTCAGTTTTCAGAAGTGCTCATATACTTATTGGTCATTGTTAACTGTCATGAGTCACTTGAAATAAGGTATTTAACAAGGTTCCACATGCTCTGGGAGTTGCTCTGATACTAATATGGCTAGTTGAATGACATATATTGACCACTTGGATATCTAATAGGCATCTCAAAGAGATGAAAAAGATAAAAATAAACCCAACCCAGATCTTTTTTCAGTCTTCTCCATCTCAGTGAATAGCACTACCATTGACTCTAAGTTAATTACTCAGGCCAAATTTATATGTTATCCTTGTATATTTTCATTCCTTTCTATTGCCACCTGCAACTAATCCAAAAGCAGTTCTTATCAGCTTCTACTTTCAAAACACTTCCTGAATATAAATACTTACCGCAATCCTCATTGCCAAGACAGTGTCCTTTCTTTCTAAGACTACTCCAATCTTTCCTAAACTATACTTCAGAAACTTGTGTGTATGAATCATCTGGCATGTTAAATGCAGACTCTAATTTAGTGAGTCGTAGATTTGGCCTGAGATTGTGCATCTCTAACACGCTCCCATGTAGTGCTGGTGTTAGTGGTCCAGAAGCCTCACTGGGAAATAAATAACCAAGTATAAAAATTTCAGATAACGATTAGACTATGAAGAATTATACCAGAATTTTGTCTTTGCTCCTGGCTGGCTTGCCAAATATGATACCGGAGTTTCAGGTTTTCAGTCTCAGCGATTCGAAGAATGAATACAAGGTCCTCAGATCAGGAGTAAGACAGGATTTAGTCACAGAAACAAAGAATACAAAAACCAAAGCTCCTGGCAAAGAGAATCCAGGAGGGGGAACAAGCTCTTTTGCTCCCTTTCTGAAGTCTGTCTCTGGGCTCTCTGCTCAGGGGTATATATAGGTGCAGTGGATAATTTTGCTGGAACTCAAAGTTTACTTTTGGGGCCTTAGGTCTTCTAAAGTTACAGCCAGCATCCATTTAGCAGCAGGCCGCAGGAAAGCTCAGGCCGTGGAAACTTACATGATATTGACCAGGCCACAAAATTGACCAGCACTAGAAAAGGTGGTGGAGTTTCCCTTCCTGCCAACAAAGGAGACACCAAGGCTCTAGTGTCTCCCCTGCAGTTGTCTGGCCCCTCTGGTTCCTGGAGCTTCCAGGGCCCTACCTTCCAGCCTGCTGCTGGTTCCACTGCCAGATGCCGCTGCACCAACACCGCCAGGGCTAGGGCGGCAGGTCTTGTCCCCACCAGTCCTGTATCAAGAACGTAAAAACAGGGTAAAAAAAAAAAAAAATCCAGAGAATAACTAGTGTTCAATCCTCTTCAGTTTATCATTATTTTTCTTTAGCCAGAATAACTTTTAAAAAGTATATCAGATCATGTATCTCACTGTCTCCCTCACAACACTCCAGCTTCTTGGGTTCCCATCATACTTGGAAAAAAACTCAGGTTGCTTAGCATAAGGCCTTATAAAATCTGGCCCCAGAATGTCGCTTTAAACATGCTCATCCTATGCATTCTTTCTGCTAAGTATGATCTATCTAACATGGTTTTCCTTTTCCTTGAAAAATTCCTCCCCTTAGGGCCTTAACATGTCCTAGTTTTTCTGTCTTGATTATAATGTTATTCTTCTTACCATTCAGGTTCCTGCTAGAAAGAAATTACTTAGGAGAGGATACCTCTGACCATATGTATGTACTCTATAAAATAACAATTTTGTCCCTTTATTCTGTTCATTTTCTTCAAAATACAAATTATTATCTCTGATAGGCTAAATAATGTGCCCCCATCCCCAGATTTCTAGGCCCACATCTCGGGAACTTCTGAATATGTTACCTTAAATAGTAAAAGCAATTTTGAAAATGTGAGTTAGTTAAGGGTCTTGACATGGGGAGGTTATGGTGGATTATTCAAGTGGGCCCAGTTCCCATGGGGTCTGATATAAGCACAGGGGTCCTGGTAAGAGGCAGGCAGGAGAATCAGTCCAGAGAAGTGATGACAAAAGCAGTGGTTGTAATGATGCCTTTTGAAGAAGGATGGACGAACAAAAGCAAGGACTGCCGGTGGCCTCTTGGAACTGGAAAAAACAAGAAAATTGATTCTTCCCGAAAGCTTCCAGAAGGAGCAAAAAACCTGTCAACACCTTGCTCTTACGCAGTACTCAGTTTGAATTTATGATCAAACTGGAAATGTAAGATTTTTTAAGCCACTAAGTTTGTGTACCAGCAATAAGAAAGTAATATATACCCTACAAGTTTTAGGCTTGCTATTTGTATGTTAATTTGTTTTGTTTTATTTTCTCCATTAGCATGTAAGCTCCACGAGGGGAGGGACATCTGTCTTTTTTTTTTTTGCTGTATCTCCAGTATCTCCAGTGCTTAAAATAGTATTTAACACACAGCAGGTGCCAAAATCTTGCTTTGATAAATGAACTATTAGGTTGGGTGCTCAGGTTAGTAGACGGGGACAGCTACGTATTAGGCAAGGTTTAATGGGAGAAACAAGCCACTAGGACGTGCACACCCGACCCCTCAGTAACTGTGGAATCTGGTGAGGCCACGTCAGTACCGCTTACACTGCGGATGCTGGAACTCAGAGTCCACAGGACAAGCAGTTGGGAAGGAAAGATGGATATAAATTGGGAGAGAGTGAGAATGAACCTGAACTCACAAACTGGAGTCCACGGGGACTGACAGAAGCGTCAGTGTGTATTGCTTCTGACTTTGATGGAACAGGCGTCCTCCCCAAGTCAAGGGGCTGAGTGTCCCGGAGGTAAACACACAGACCTGGCCCGGGACGTGGTGATGCTGAAGAATCGAGGAAAGTGGAACAATTAATTGCAGGCCTGGTGGCCGTCTCACACCAACAGCAGGAGCCAGAAGACGAGCGCTACGTATGAGCAACCGAATGAGCGCGGCCTGCATTTATGCCTCCGAATCGCCCCCACTTTCTCCTGTGGATTCTGTGCGCGGAGCAGGTGTTTGGGAAGTGTAGTTCCACCTGGGCGCACTGTAACGTCACCACAGGACATTCTCTTAGGAGGTCAGATTTTTAAGAATTTGCTCAACGACCGTATATTTGTAACTAAGAATACTACATAATGAGGATGTTTCATGGCATCAGATTTTTATTGTTTTATTTTTCATGTGCCTTCAAAATAGACAGACAAGCCCGCCCTCCCGCGTGTACACACGCATCTTTGTACTAGACAGCTGTTTGAATAGCACTTGCAGCTTCCCTTTCCCCCCAATACAACCATTCTGCAAGTGATTATCACTTATTTTCATAGAGAGAAAGTCTTTCCTAAGTCTTTTACCACTATTAAGTGGTGTGTATCAAAATTCTGCACACATTTCTTTATTTACAAATATCACCACGTAACTTAAGATTAAACTGCCAGAAGGCAGACTCCGGAGAAGCTTGTCAGGCCTACAAGCTTAGGTTAGCAGGCGTTTTAAGAGTTTCCTTCAAAATGCGATACTTCCTCCATGCGAATGGGACTTCTTTGGGTTAAAGATAGTGATTACATTGTACCTAGTAATGCCATTTTATTGTGCTTGAGACAGTAACTGGGTTGGAACCTCTAGCAAGATGAATATATGACAGTATGATTTTTTTTTCTTCTTACTAAATAAAGTTGTAGGTGAAAAGATAACCTCTTTATTATATTCATTTTTCCTTATTTGATTCCTTTACTTTGGGATAAATTTGTATTATTTTCTATTGCTTTGTAACTATGTACTTTTCTAATGAGTAATCCAGCATTAATGAAAATGCATTAACACAGCACTACACTTACAACAAGGCATTAGAATATACTAATTCTATTCATGCGCTTTTGGTAAGCATAATAAGGAATGATTTGTCAAAGCTAGACAGAGACCCTAATACTGGACTAAATGTCCATCTGGACCCTTCTTACATTCAGCCAGGCTTGTAACTGGAATCATTCTTACTTCTTACTCTCACTGTGTATAGCCAATCAGGTAGCATTGTTTTTTACATTTTTCCCTTTATAATTATTATTTTCAAGCTTGCATGTCTTCCTGTTTTACCACTTCCACCAAAAATAATTATTCTTGACCTCACCTATATGTCCTTACAGCAGTCTCCTAATAGATCTTCCAGACTCACATTCCTTTCTTTCAATTCATTCTGCAAAATATCATGCACTTAACCTTTATACCATGTTGATCATAAACCTTTAATGCTCTACCACTACCCAAAGGATGAAGGACCCTCTTTAGACGGAAACACGAGATGGATCCATCTCCTCTGCTCTTTTTGTGGTTTTCACTGCTGTCTCTGAAACTTTGTTGAGAAGAATTATGATAATCAACCGAGCCAACACATTGACAACAGCCCAGGTTTGGACCATGAAACCTCTGAAATGTGAGAGGGGGTGGAAGATCGAGGAAGATGGAGCAATTGTGGGTTTGAAAGAGAATTTTAGAAAATTAAGCAGGAGAGAGGAGAGAGATTTTGGTAGCAACCATTCTGCAAGTGATGATCACTTCTTTTCACAGAGAAAGATGAGAGGTAAAGAGATTTTTAGATGCTTTACTGTCACTTATGAATAGAAAATCTCTGTTCTTTTGAGTGACTCAAGAGAGGTAAATACTTTTTTTTTTTTTTCCTCTGCCCATTCAGTTTTTAAAATGTGTCCAACAGTTTGTGGGGGATAGGAGCAAGAAATGCCAGTTTTTGTTGTCCTCAGTGAGCCTTTTAGCAAATACATGTAAACCCTGACGGTAGGAGGAGGACCTTGAAGGGAGAGGGTCAGTTTTAACGAGCCCGTGACACAGTGGCCTGGTGAAGATTTGAAGGCTAACGACCACTTCTTCGTGAAGTTAAGTTTTACCCAGACAATTTTCAGATGACAGTCGTGGCAATAAACCTACGTAAGGGTGCATGACCTATGAGCCCAGGGCATGACCAATAGTACTGTCAATACTGTAATTATCGATCATTTTTATCATTCATTTAGGGTTCTTGTATCTTCTCCGAAACTAGATTGTAAAATTGTTCAGGGTAGAGCAGGTGTTTTCTGCTTATTTTAAATCTCTGTCCTGCCTCGCTCTCTACGTTACCATGAGGTGGAGTTAAGAGAGCACAGGATTAGAGTCTTTTAGACAAGGGCTGAAGTCATCACTTCTGAGATGCGCAACTGTAGGAAAAATATGTAACTGGGCTCCAATTTTTGTGGTCGTGAATTGAAAATCATGCTACTTCAGAAGATTTCTGGGGTGGTTAAAAATTGCTGTTTGCCACAAAATAGATGCACAGTAAAGGTAATTTATTAATATTATTATTTTAATATTTGTAAGTAAATTGATGTTAAATTTAATATTTGTAAGTAAATTAATATTATCTTAATATTTGAATTAAATATTTTTTAATATTTGTTATAAGTATTTGTTTATATAAATAAAGAAAAATGATATATTAAATTTAAATGGATACCAATAATTTGAAATTTATGCTTATTTGGCTGGAGGCAAATCTGACTAGACAGGAAATCATGTAAGTAACATTGATAATAATGTTGATAACTTAAAGAATAGCTTCTCAGAAAAATAACTTGTATTCAGTATAGCATAAAGAATAAAAAGTAACACGGCTCGGCGCCTGTGGCTCAACGGGCTAAGGCACCAGCCACGTACACATGAGCTGGAGGGTTCGAATCCAGCCTGGGCCCGCCAAACAACAATGATGGCTGCAACCAAAAAATGGCCAGGCGTTGTGGCGGGTGCCTGTAGTCCCAGTTACTTGGGAGGCAGAGGCAGGAGACTCGCTTGAGCCCAGGAATTGGAGGTTGCCGGGAGCTGTGATGCCACGACACTCTACCCAGGGCGACAGCTTGAGGCCCTGTGTCAAAAAAAAAAAAAAAGAATAAAAAGCAACACGATTGTAAGACGGACTTTACCTAACAAATGCAATCAGTGTAACCTGGTTTCTTGTACCCTCAATGAATCCCCAACAATAAAAAAAAAAAAGAATAAAAAGCCAAAAACACAAATGGCCCATAATCTCAGCCTAGAGTTATCTCATATTTACAGTGTAATATGTTTCAGGATATCTGAAAATATTTATATATGATGAGTCATTAATCAATTATCTACTAATTGTAGAAGGGCTTTAAAAATCTACACTCAAAAACATTAATAGCTCATTACTTTGCAGTGCGACAATAATTTACTATGTTCTTTAAGAAATATTTAAATTTTCTGTTATTTTGGAGTTTTAAAATTTTAACTAGCAAGGTCATTATTATGGTAACTCTCATGTAAAAAACACTCTTAGATGAGGTATACCCTATTCATTTTAATCTGTCTTTATGTTGCATGGATTTATAGTTTTTAAAATGTGGGTGTTCTGTAAAAGGAAATGGTTAAATACTATGTGTTGCAGAAGCATGTTTCCGGCTCTCAGAAAAAGGTATTACTTGGATGATGATTTTTATCTATAATTGCATTTCTTTTCTGCTGTCATGGAGAGCCTGATCTGCATTATAATATGTGCTGCTTCATATTCACTAAACCATATAGAAAAGAAATCTTTGTTTATACTTTGAGGAGAATTTTGAAATTACTGCATGAAGATACTTGAAACTTTTACTTCATTGAAAAGCACTAGGTGTTTTGAGAAAAATCAATAAACCATATTCCTACCATAACCCAAAGGAAACAAAGTTATTGAGGTTTGAAATAGCTTACCCCCAAATCATAATTCCTCCAGCCTGGGGATTTGTGAGTACCCTTTGCAGCTAACAGCTAATCATACTGCACTTGGTGAATTACTTTCATTATAGAAAATAAACTTAGTCATGGCACATTATAAGGAATGTTCATTCTTTTCATTAACATCACAATGTTATGCATGCTATTAATTTTTAAGATGTATTACCAAATAGGTTGTGAATATTTAATGAATAGATTTGTTCTACCCTTTTTAAAAAACCCATTACCTTAAGGTTAGGATGAAAGCTTCATCTTCACAGTGAGAAGACAGGCGGGGTATGCATGATTTCTTTCACTTAACCATAAGATAATTCACCTGAAAATTTCAAATCATTCAAAAAGTTTAGCACGGCTGTGCGTATCTTCTCTGACATCTGTTGTTCACTGTTCACAGCCCCCAATAAGCTGTTCTCTGATCTTTCCTAGCTCCAGCGATTGTGATGAGACTGGTTGCCAGTGGGTGGCATGGTGACTTCTTCTTTGTGGATCATGTGTGCAAATAAATTCTGTCCTTTCTGTGAATGTCACCCAAGTTAAATTTGTACCTAATCAGATGCAAGTATTGTTAGGTTTTTGAGGCTCAAAAAAATGATGTTTATAAAAGTACATTTTCAAAATGGAAAGTTCTGTTTACAAATGTGGCATCCTTCAAGAAATAGAGCTTTAATGTACATTTCCTTATTAATAATAAGTGGTTATTGCTCATACTTCTAGAGCCTTTAGGGGGAAAATGCAGTTCATCTGTGGCATATTTACTATTAAAATACAAGAACAACAGTTGACTCTCTACCACTTTTCCAAATTTTGTGTATTCTTAACTCCAGGCTTGAATAGAAGCACACAAAAATGTTCAGCACTCTAATGTAACCAGGGGCTGCTATAGAGCTGTGTGAGCAGAGAGCCTGGAGGTCAAGAAGTGGGCATGGAAGCCTTGCTCCTGGCTGGAGAGGACAAAGAAGTGATAAAGGAATGATATTTGAGTCAGTTTGTTGAACTTTTTTTGTTACTTTTATTTTTCCCCGTTTCTTTATTTGCATTTGAAAAATGTTTGTTTGGGGAACTAAAGTAGTTATCACCCATGACTTTTGTAACCATGTAGGATATTATAAATTTTACTTACCAATTTTTTTTATTTTCTGATCTCTTCCACCACCACCAGAATGGAAACTGTGTGAAGACAGTGGATGCTGGTAGCTTTGCTTGGTGTTGTCACCCCACTGCACAGCAGAAAGGTGAGCAGAGTGTTGTGTAAGGATTTGTTGGATGGATAACTGGATAAAGGAAGAAAAAATTGTGGAAAGTTTTCAAAGTGCACCAAAGAGGAAGGAAGGAAGAAGAAAAAACATATGTGGGACTGAGAAACCGTTGGTAACATTTGATGTCTACTGCAAGGATTATTTGCTGTGTTTTAGTTATATGATTGCAATTGCTTAATATAAACCAAAGTGCACATTTTGACTAGGTCACTATTCCTGAGTAATATTGTTTATTGTAGACATTTTTAAGGATATTAAATGAACAAGAATCAGAATAAAAGCCACCTAGAATACTGTACATGGTAACTATAATAACATCTCTCTTCCAATCCTTTCCCTGTGTATGCCATGCTGTTCAGCTAACTCCCTTCAGATCTATTTACACTTTGAGTCTCTCCTCTCATACCCCTAGCTAAAGTCACTCCCAGTCTCTAACCTCTTGATTGGATTATTACCATCGTTTTCTATATTGCTTTTTTCATATGCAGTCTTGATTGCCGTAAATTCCTAGTTTTTGTTTTTACCACCATATGTTTTCTTCTCAGGGGAAAGAGAGAATAATTTCTTCCAAAAAATGTTTACTTATTTTAGTTGCCACCTGATGTTTATTCCTCAATGGCTGTCAATTGACCTTGGGATAACATCTCCTAATCACTACGAGCAGCACTGCCGTCTTGGGATCAAATCCCTGAAACTTCTACAAGGGACACTGCAAGTTTTGAGAAACACACAAATTAAGAAATGTAAACTCATGTTGATGACTATATTTTCTCAAAATAATCACCATCGATTTATTTCTCAAAATCGTCAACCATTTTTGTGTAAAACACTCTACTCATTTTCTCATGCTGTAAGCTCACTTTTGTAGGCATGAATAGCTTCTTCAAGGCTAGAGAAACTTCTCCTGTAGGGAACAGAACATAATCGTACAGGGCCAGATCAGGACTTTAGTGGGGATGAGTCAGAAGGAGAACCTCTGTGGACTCCAGGAACTAAATGGTGATGAGGGTTGTGTGGGCAGACACGTTGTCATGGTGCAAGATGGCGCCCTATAGTCCTGTCCATGGGCACTGTTCTGGAAGCTTTCTGAGAACTTTTGGGAGGACTAGTGTGCTTACCGCTCAGCAGTGACAGTCCTTTGTTCCTCCAGAAGAACAGCTGTGACATAACCACTTTTGGAGAAGAAAGTTGCCACCATTTTCTTTCCAACACTTCACTTTTGTTGGTGGATTTTCATCAGGGAAAAAAAAGTAATCCACAATGTCAACTGATGCTTATTCTCTGGATCAAACTGGGAAATTCAGGTTGCCTCACCAGTAGTGATGTCAGAAATGTGTCTGGACTCACCTCCGTCCGATCCAACCAGCATCTCTTCACACCACTCAACTCGGATGCACTTGTGCTCATCTGTCAAAGCACAGGGAAGAAACTTTCCTGACTCAGAGATAACAACGCAGGAGTTTGGGCACTATCAGTGATCCCATTGGGAGTGCCACTTCAATGTCCTCAAACTCCACTTAACTGTTTTTGGGAACCATTTTTCCACAGCAGACATGTTTTCCTCGGTCCTGTGATCTCTGGATGCCCTCCCCTCTCTTCATCTCTCAATGAGGTTTAGCCTCTTCTAAATTCTTGAAACCACCAAAAAATTGTCACATGGGAAAGAATAAAGTCCCCCAAAATGTTTTGTAAATGCCAAAGACTTTTAGATTCCTTTAACCCACTGTTAAAATTGTAAAAAATCATCCCACAAAAGTCCTCTTCTCCCAGCTCCGTAGCTGATGCCGACTAGTGCTGCGTGGATGGAAACAGTGAAGCCCTCCAGCAACACCAATAAGCTGAGCAAGTTGAAACTTGTGCAGGCGAATCATAAAAGATGCTGCTGTCAACTGTATTTCTTGGAAGGGAGTAATGGACCAGAGAACACAGTCTATCTCAAAACTTTCATAGTGACCCATTGCATGTGCTATATTTGTTGAATCTGCCCCTGACTGCGTGCCTCACTCAGTCTCCTTAGTACATTTGAACATGACAGTTTTTTTCTTTTACCAGCGGTTCTCAACCTGTGGGTTGTGACCCCTTTTTAACAATGAAAATACATTGCGGCATTAGGATGGTTGGGAACCACTGCTAGACCTTTGATGACCTATTCCCTTAGATGGCACCGCTATTGCCTGTATCTGACTGAGTCCTTCTCTTCATTCGGATTTCTGTTTAAGTGCTTCATGGTGGGCCTTCCCTAACCACCAACACAGTGCCTGTCACGGGGTGAGTGTTGTTAATATGTGTTGCACTGACTTTGTGTTTTCACTGTGTCCTACTAGATAGTCTGATTTTTAAGGCTCTTTATTCTAAGAATAGCTACAGATCCAAGAAAAAATATGAGATAACGAATGTCTTATATTATAATATTTTAATTGGGTGATCTAATTATCATTTACAATTTGGAAATAACAGGAGTCAGGTCGTTTAATGTAAGCTTTGCAGATAGGGCAAAATCATCACTCAAGTTCCCTGGTAATGAAATGGTCATTATGTTGTTTTATGAAGATTGTGTGAGGAAGGAAAAATACTCCTTATGTAATAAATCACCTTACTACATCCCATCAATGTAGCCCTGATGTAGATATAACAGGTAAAATGTCATAGTAATTGTTAGAATGAAATTGCACCAGCAACTGTCTTGAGTCAGTGATTTTAAATAACTGGTTGGAGTGGAAAGTAGGAGGAGATGACTAAGATTTTAATATTAATTACAAGAGATGTAGAGTAAAAGGAATTGAAGAAATGTGTTCTAGAATGCTTCCTGTGATTTTGTGAAAAGGTTTAACTTCAGTTTATAAATAACTTATAATGCCTTATAATTCTCTATCCCCATCTGGCCTTATTCATCGGGCATTGTTTTAGGCATATCATAGATTTTACTTATATTTTAATATGTTTTTCTAATTTTTAGACATTCAAAAGTTAAGCAAAGTATGGGAAAGGGTGAATAATAAAGAATCAGAGAGAAAATAATAAGAAATTACAGACAGAAAATATTCTATTCATTGCAAACTAATGTCTTATTTGATATCTCCACATGTATTTCTTCTTGCTTATGATCAATTTGAATTAACTTATGTTGCCATATCTAGTTCTGAGGGTCCCTTATTAGGGTGACCTTCTAACTCTTTTTGTTCTCTTTTTGCAGAGTTTCATGCTATCTGTAAGACCTTTGCTTTTATTATGTATATGTTTTAATAATACTCCGCAGTGGCCAGACCAGTTGTACTAGCAAGGAGGGAGTGGGCACTGGGACTCAGGGCCACCTCTTACGTCCTTGAGGATAAAATGGGTCTTGCTCGGGATCTTATCAGTCTATGAAAGAAAAGAAGAAAGGGAAGCATATATTTTGTAACAGAGAGAGAAGCGAGTTTCTAAGTGAAAGTCTGATCTTCAGTTCAGTCACTGATGACTATTTTCTAAGATTAGTTTGGACATTCTCTTAGTTTTTATAAGCTGAAACAGGTTTCAGCTTTTGTTTATTTTTGTTTATTTTTCTCACTCACATGTGGTGCACTATATATGTATATATTGCATATAGATATATGTATGTATATTATATATATACACACATATATATATAAAATATAGTTTGCATAGAGTTTAAAAGCCCTTAAAATAATTATCTGAGAAGACAGAGCCACACAGTGACCAAACTGCTTTCACAAACTTACCTAGTGGTCTAGAGACTTACAATTCTCTTCCCTTCCAACTTAGGAATTTAAAATACTTTCTAGGTTTTTAAGGAACGTCAATCATTAAACCCAGCTAGAGGTGGCATGAAGGAGATTCTACAACACACATTGAAATTCAATTTTTAGGGACATGGAGCCATTCCTGCAGCAATCTATCCCGGGTGGAATGGATGTGTCACTTTACTTGAGCAAACTGGAAAAAAAAAAAACACGCTTGATTCCCACTGCAGGACGTGCATGGCAATAAGGGAGGGTGGCGGCTAACAAAGAAATAGCTTTCATCCATCACCCGAGGGGGAACGTGACCCTTCTCGGATGAGCTTCTGACTTTCCCTTCCATCATCTATCTCACTAATGGTGGGTACCACGATGTTTCAGCAGATGCACTGAGATTGGTAGATTATTAGGGACAGCTTTGTCCCTTCATGTTTCAGAAATTTGGAAAGGTCAAATGAGGAGATTTTGTCAATCTAGGGTGATAAAATATATACTTTGAGAAGAACATTTAGCTGTCAAAAACATAGATTCTTTATCTGTCCTGCTCATTAGTCTCAGCCTGGACCACATTTCTTAAGTCATACGTTTATAAAAACGTTTGTTT
Organism: Perodicticus potto; assembly: GCA_963574655.1. Taxonomy (NCBI): domain Eukaryota; kingdom Metazoa; phylum Chordata; class Mammalia; order Primates; family Lorisidae; genus Perodicticus; species Perodicticus potto. The sequence goes on along the minus strand of CAUYRH010039842.1, from coordinate 1,410 downwards.
AAAGACAAAAGTCCCTGTAACTAAAGCAGTTTGTTCTCAGGCTATGGCAGCTGCTACAGTTCTACTAGATGACGGTCTTAGTGGATCATTTTACTTGTCTTTTTTTTTTTTTGAAGATATGAAATGTGTATTTTCTTGTGTAGTGACCACATAGAAACACATTCTGTACAGATTTCTGAAGCTTAGCCTGGGAAACATTACATTTTGAGAGTCATTTTCATTGTGTTAGAAGGAATGTTATGATCCTCTTGAATGATAAGGATTTCAGGTCAACTCGGGTTGCCCTTAAAGAATGGCCCTCAGTCTCTCCATAGCCTGGTCATAATACACGGGGGTCAATAACCATCATATTAACCAGGATGATTAGCAGCTATATCAGACATACTAATTTTGTTTTTGAAAGTGCATTAATTAAATGCTTCAAATAATGTATGTCTTAGATCAAAATAATTTCTCTTTTTCAAAAAAGCATATTCAATAAGCATTTGTTAAGTAACTGTCACATACCACAAACTGTCTAAGACATTTTGGGATATTTGAAAAAGAATAACAACCTTGTAGTTTAAAAATTGGCACTTCTTTGGAACATTCCTTAGCACTGAAATTGGAATATGTTGATTATTTCCCAAAGCCTGTCTCATAACTTGGTTGCAAACAAACTTTTTTTTTCTTATACCTATTATTCTGAGTGACTGTCACATCTGTTTTCTCTCTGAGACTTTTTGAGGAAGGTGTTTGTTCTCATTTGTACCAGGGCCTCTTCCTGCTTTGATTTAGAATGTAGAACCAATCAGTAAAATAAATAAATCTTTGGCTAATTAGAGGAATAAAAATTTGTGAACGGTAGGTTTGTATCATATACATATTTAATTTATATCATCAGAATAGTTTCAATTCTGAAGAAGTCGGAGGTTGAGATTACAAAGCAATTGTAACCTGAAGTTAAAAAGTGGAATTTTGATGGCTGGCTTTTTCTTTTTCAATTTAAGTTCCCTTTTGATTTTTATTATTCTTAAGGGAAATATAATAAAATAGAATTTTGGCTAAATTGTCACTGGTGTACTTTATCAAGAAGCTATCATTTGTTTAAAATGTCTCATTATTAACTTTGTGCTCACAATTTTATTTTTTATTTTTATTTTTATTTTTTTTGAGACAGAGCCTCAAGCTGTCACCCTGGATAGAGTGCCATGGCATCACAGCTCACAGCAACCTTCAATTCCTGGGTTCAAGCGAGTCTCCTGCCTCCGCCTCCCAAGTAGCTGGGACTACAGGCGCCCGCCACAACGCCCGGCCATTTTTTTGGTTGCAGCCACCATGGTTGTTTGGCGGGCCCAGGCTGGATTTGAACCCGCCAGCTCAGGTGTACGTGGCTGGCGCCTTAGCCCGTTGAGCCACAGGCGCCGAGCC
>CAUYRH010039840.1:0-18431 GCA_963574655.1 Perodicticus potto | reverse complement strand
TGTATATCTTTGGTGAGGTGTCCGTTCAGATCTTTTGTGAAATTTTTTTAATTTTTATTAAATCATAATTGTGTACATTATTGCAATCATGGGGCACAATGTGCTGACTTCATATACAATCTGAAATATTTTCATCAAACTGTTTAACATAGCCTTCATGGCATTTTCATAATCACTATATGTAGACATTGGTATTCTACATTTAGTAAGTTCCACCTGTACCCTTTTAAGATGCACCGTAGGTGTGATCCCACCAATCACCCTCCCTCCACTAATCCTCCCCCCTCCCCTCCCTTGCCCTTTTCCCCACATTCTTATGCTATAATTGGGTTTTAGCCTTCATGTGAAAGCTATAAATTAGCTTCATATTAGGGCTGAGTACATTGGATACTTTTTCTTCCATTCTTGAAATTTTTTTTTTTTGAGACCAAGTCTCAAGCTGTCACCTTGCGTAGAGTGCCACGGCATCATAGCTCACCGCAACCTCCAACTCTTGGGCTCAAGCGATCCTCCTGCCTCAGTTTTTCTATTTTTAGTTGAGACAGGCTCTCGCTCTTTTGTTCAGGCTGGTCTGGAACCCATGAGCTTGAAGCACCTGCCTCAGCCTCTCCAAGAACTAGGATTACGGGCGTGAGCCACCGCACCCGGCCTCTTCTGCAAATTTTTTAATTGGGTTATTTATGTTTCTGTTGTTGAGTTTTAAGAAGTTCATTTTATATTTTGGATAATATTCTTTTACCAGACATGTCTCATGGGAATATTTTCTCCAGTCTGTGCCTTTTATTTGCGTTCTCTTAACAGTGACTATTAATTTTAATGAAGTCCAGCTTATCGATTATTTCCTTCCTGGGTTTTGCTTTTCTTGTTGTACCTAAAAGTCATCAGCATGCCCAAGATCATCCAGATTTTCTCTTAGGTTATTGTCCAGGAGTCTCATAGTTTTACATTTTACAACATAAAATGATCCAGTTTAATTTTTGTGAAGGGCGTAAAGTCTGTGTCTAAATTCGTATTTTTACATGTACACATCTGCCTCTTAGTACCATTTATTGAAAGGCTGACTTTGACACTTGGGTAGAGGGTTGGCCACACCACGTGGGTCTGCTTCTGAGCTTGCTGTCTGCTCCATTGAAACGTCTGCCTGCTCTGTTACGGTTTTTTTTGGGGGTGGGGGCAGGCCGGGTTTGAACCCACCACCTCTGGTATATGGGGCCAGCGCCCTACTCCTTTGAGCCACAGGTGTCACCCCCTGTTCTGCTACTGTTAGCACAGGTCCCGATTACTGTGACTTAATTATAGAACTCAATCCAGATAGAGCCAGTCCTCCAGCTTTATTCTCCTCTTTTAATAAGACTTGACTCTTCTGGGTCTTTTGCCTTTCCATATAAACTTTAGAATCTGTTTACTGATATTTATAAAATAAGTTGCTGGGATTTTGGTGGAGATTATGCAGAAGAAGCTGGGAAGAGCTGATGCCTTCACGATACTGACTCTCCCTAACCATAAACATTAAGTATTTCTCAGTCACCCTGATTTTCCTTGATTTCTTGCATCAGAGTTCTGTGGCTTCCCTCATACAGACTGCACACATACTTTGTTTTTTTTTTAAGACACGGTCTCACTTTGTCGCCCTCAGTAGAGTGCTGTGACGTCATAGCTCACGGCAACCTCAAACTCTTGGGCTCAGGCGATTCTCCTGCCTCAGCCTCCCAAGTAGCTGGGACTACAGGTGCCCGCCACAATGCCTGGCTATTTTTAGAGAGGGGGTCTCGCTCCGGCTCAGACTGGTCTCTCCAACTCATGAGCTCAGGCAATCCACCCACCTCAGCCTCCCACACATTTTGTTAGATTTCTCATATGCAAGTATTTCATCCTCAAGAGAACAATGTAAATGGCATTTTGCTCTTCATTTCGAATTTCGCTTGTTTGTTGCTGTACATACGGAAGTGACAGATTCTGCATATTAACCATATTAACCAACAACCTTGCTATAACAGGATTAGTTACAGGATTTGTATTTGAGTCTAATCTTTTGGATTTTCTACCTAGACAATTATGCCATCTGTAAACAAAGACACTTCTACTTCTTCCTTCCCGATCTTTTATTTTCCTGTCCTGTCTTACTGTATTAACAAGAACACCCTGCGCCATGTTGGGAGGCCCCTCCCTGTTCGTCTCAGCAGAAGAGCTTCCGTTCCTCTCCACTCAGTGTCACGGCAGCTGTCGGGGCTGCACAGCTGATCCTTGTACGTCAATCTGCTTCCACTTTGCTGGGTTTTCATAACGAGTGAGTGTTGAGATTTGTCAAATCCTTTTCTGTAATTTCTGATCGATCGTTTGATTTTTCTTCTTTAGCCTATTGATATATTGGGTTATACAAGTATTAATTGATTTTCAAATGTTGACCCAGCCTTGCATACTTGGAAGAAGTCCCATTTGGTCATACATGACTCCATTTGCTAATATTTTGTTGAGGAGTTTTGCATGTATGTTCATGAGAGATCTCGGTGTGTATGTATACACACACACACACACACATACATTTTAGAAATATCTTTGGCTGGTTTCAATATTAAGGTAAGGCTGGCCTTGTAGAATGAGAGGAGGTATTCCCTCTGTTTGATCTTCTGTGAGAGAGTGCAGATACTTAGTATGAAGTTTTCCTTAAATATTTGGTAAAATTCATGAATAAACCCATCGAGGTCTGATACTTCTGGCTTCTGAAGGTCATTTTTTACTGACTCAGTTTCTTTTACAGACACAAGGCTTTCAGATTGTTTATTTCTTCTTGTGTGAGTGTTGTCAGATTGTGTCTTTTAAAGAATTGATTCACTTTATTTAGGTCATTAAACTTGGAGACCTAGAGCTGTTCATAGCATTCCCTTACTGTCCTTCTAATGTCCTTGACATTTGTAGCAACGTCCCTTATTCTGATGAAATATTTTGTGTCCTTTCTCTTTTTTTCTCGGCAGCCTGGCTGGAGACTTACCAATGTTGTCAATCTTCCCAAAGACCCAGATTTTGCTTTGTTGATGTGTGGTTTTTAATTTTATCAATTTCTGCTCTAATTGTCACAATTTCTTTTTCTCCGCTTTGGATTTAATTCACTCTTTTCTAGTTTCCTAAGGTAGAAACCTACGTGACCAACTTTAGGTCTTTCTCCTTTTCATACATGTACATCCACTGCTATCAATTTCCCTCTAAGCACTGCTGTTGCTACAACCACAAACTTTCACAGGTTGTATTTTTATTTTTACTTAGTCCAAGTATTCTTTTAATTTCTCTTGAAATTTATTATTAGACCCTTGTGTTATTTCAAAGTGTGTCGTTTAATCTCTTAATCTTCCAGTTAACTATTGGCTACTTTGTGGTTTAATTTTATGGTGGTCTAAGGGCACACAGTGTGAAATTTCTACGGTTTTAAATTTGTTAAGGTTTTATGGCAAAGTCTAGGGTCTGTTTTGTTGAATGTTACACATGATCTCATTCTTTTCTTTTCTTTTTTTTTTTTTTTGTTTAGACAGAGTCTCACTTTGTCACCCTTGATAGAGTGCCATGGCATCACAGCTCACAGTAACTCAAACTCTTGCCTCAGCCTCCCGAGTACCTGGGACTACAGGCGCCTGCCACAACCCCCAGCTTTTTTTAGAGGTGGGATCTCACTCTTGCTCAGGCTGGCCTTGAATCAGTGAGCTTAGGCAATCCTCCTGCCCCGGCCTCCCAGAGTGCTGGGGTTACAGGCGTGAGCCACCCTGCCCAGCCTGTTCCGCGTGCTCTTGAACAACTCTGCTGTTATTGCATCAAACCATCTGGAGATGCCCGTTGTGTCCAGCCGGTTGATGGTGTGTTGAGTTCAACCACATCCTTCTGGGTTTCCTGCCTGCTACATCTGTCCTTTCGTTTGTCCTACTGATCTGATGGATTGTGTTAATTATCGATTGGGGGTGTTAGAGTCCCCGACTGTAGTCGTAGAGTCACCTGTTTCTCCGTAGATGACTCTCATTTTTGCCTCAGGTGTTGCGATGCTTTGTTGTGAGGTGCAGACTCGATGGGGATTGCTACGTCCTCTTGGAGAACTGACCCCTTTATCATCATGTAACGTGGGACTGCAGTTTTAAGGCCTTTCAGGGAAATTGAACATTGGCTGGCAAAGATGACTGGGCCAAGGGTAAAGGATGACAATTGCCTGCACCAGAAGTAGCCAGAAAATCCTGTTAGAACACAGGTCAGATCCCGCCACCACCTGCTGCAACTTCACCCCCAAATTTGCATTGGCCCTAGAAGAAGCCAGACCAAACTCGATCCACAAACCCTGTGAGGTTTCGGTCCGGTTGTCCTTTCCTCATGGCCTTCACCCCCTTTCCCTAAATTCCAGCCTCCCTGGGCTGCTCTTTCTTCCTCTGACCCTGCAGATGTGCTGGTGACCGTCTCAGGCCCTGTACATGCCCTTCCCCCGCAGTGAGGCAGTTTCTTCTGCTGGGCACCCGTCAACTCCTGGTTCTGTGGATGTCAGCTTCGACGCCGCCTCCTCGAGCAGACTGACCTTATGAGCCCACCTCACCCCTGTACGTATCCTTCAGAGAAACCAAATGGCGGAGACAGGTCTGTCATTAGACTGCAGTTTTTTGCAGCTTCCCCAAGAACAGGGATGTCATCTGCTTTGACTCTAGGCTGTACCCTGGTCACATCACAGGCCTTCAGTGAATACGCTTTGGACAAATCCATGACTCTGCCTGGGATGACTGGGACCCATAAGAGCTGGTAGGTACGAGCGTCACTCACAGTGGAGGTCTCAGAGATCCAGCCACCTCCACCAGTGTGGCCCAGCTTCAAGAGGGGGAGCTGGGATTTGAGCCCACAGCTTCTGACCACATCTTGCACATTCTGGAAAGGAGCAAGGCTGCCCCAGAGACTGAGTGGAAGGGGCCCTTCCATCCCTGGGGGCAGCAGTGGCCCCTTTGCTGAGTGGAGTCTCCCTATCCAGGCCCCGCTGTGGGGACACAGAAGTGCATCTGGACACCCCCCCACTTTTCAGGGTGTCCCCATGCTCTGCAGGGAAAGCCACTATGGCTTCCCCACACCCCAACCCTGCTGCATCTTTAAATAATTCACAGCACTGAGTCCTCACAGATCCCTGCAGGCTGGGCATCCTCCCGGGAAGGAGTCAGAATAAAAAAGGGCTACCTCTCAACCCCAAGTTCAAGAGATGTCCAAAGCTTTTAATTTAGTTTGATTGATTTAATATCCTGCATCCTGGGAGCTGAGCTCAATGCGAGCCTGGCTGCTCTCCTCTCCCTGCTAAGCTGGCGGGGAGCAGTGCATTACAGGGCCGGGAAAGTAATAAAACATTTCTCTCCACCGTTCGCCCTACAGCCGGAGGCTATTTGCAGGGAAGAGTGATGGGCCCCTAGTGGCTGCCCCGGGCCATCCTGAGCTGAGCTTCTGGCCAGATTCCTCACAGTGGGAGCCCCTTCCCCCTACCCGCCCTGGCAGGCCTGCACCACGGCCCCGCTCAGGGATGCTTAGCACAGACACCGGGCACCTGATGCTTCACACCACTTTTTGCTGCATGGACATTTTCTAGCTCAATCTGTATAAAATAAATAAAATTTCTCCAATGAGAAAATTTACCACTGGGTTCTGCCACTGTGCTATTTGCCTTCTGCGGGGAGGAAGCCGTTCACAGAACGCTGACCTCTCATCCTTTCCCTGGTGACACAGAGGGTGTCCTGCAGGCGAGTGGGCACCGTGCCATAGTGACCGGGTGGCCTTGGCCTGAGCTACCCCAGCAGAAGTCACAGAGTGTGTGGCCCAGGAAAGAGCACAACTTCTCCCTGATGGCTAGGCCTCTGGGTCAGTGATGGAAACAAGTTTGCGCCCAGGTCCAGCCACCTCCCCGGGTATCTTCTGTGCCTGGGACACATCACTGACGCAGCCACACCCCTGGAGAGACAGACCCCTGGCTTTCTGGTGCTTTCTACACAGCCTGTCCCCTCCCCTCGGCCTGGCACTGACCGCCCCAAATCTGGGTATCTCCCCTCACCTCCTTCCAGCCCCATCTCCATTCCAGCCAAACCAAAGGAAGGAAGTCTGTGGGTAGGGAACAGCCAAGTGGCCAGGTAGGTTGTCCGAGTCGCCCAAAAGTGTCCAGTCCTGCCCACCTCCACACACCCTGGGGAGCTTCTGGTGGTCTCCAGAGGCTCCAGCAGACATTGAAGAGGACATGTGGGCCCAGGGAGTAAAGGGGGTGCTTCCCCTCCCACGTGCACCTTCACACTTACAGCCTCTGCCTGCAGGGGCCACACGGAGCCATCAGCACCGGGGAGAACTGCCTGAACCTCTCATCTCTTGAGCTGGGAGGAGACTTCCTGGACACGCAGGAAGGTGAAATCCCAAACAAGTAAGACTTTCCGCAAAGAAGGAGCCATGACTGCTGTGCTCTCCCTCTGGGAGAACGGTCCATCCCTCACTCTCACGTCTCCAGAGCTGGCCTGTCCCTCAGGACCCCCTGAGCCCACAACCCCCACCCACCTACCCACAACTGAGACGTCCTGGAACTGTTGACCTGGCCCTGGGCAGGCAGGTGGGGACCTCTGGGCTGCACCCACACAGTGGAGCCCCACTAACTGCCGCTTGGCCAGCAGGGCCCCGGGCTTCTGGTGAGGTCTGCCTCCTGTCACTGCCCAGACTTCGTGTCCCTGGGCAGCCAGCCTGCGCTCAGGGGAAAGACCCCAGGGGAGACGCTGCTCAAGGGTGTGAGCCTGTGCGCTGGCCCCCAGGGGCTCTCCTGAGAGTCCTCAAGCTCTAGCTGAGCAGCACCTGCCCACACTCTCACCCAGCCTTCCCGGCCATTCCTGCTCCTTCACACACACGCCTCCGTCAGCCCCAGGAGCACACCGACACGCTCCTGGGAACCCCGCCACCACCCTCTGTACAGAGGGGGCTCCACTCAGAGAGGACACCGGGCCCTGAATGGCAGAGTTGAAAGAGAAGTCGGGTCTGACTGGTCCAGCCCCGCACTGCTGAGCATTGCTGGAGGACGCCTTGCGTTTGGAAGCACCAGAAGCATCCAGATATCTCTACGAGCCACTTGGTGTTTGCCTGCTATGCTTGGCGCTGGCTCAGAAGCAGAGCTCATCGGATGGTAAACAGGCCTCCGGAACCAAGCTTGTGCTCAGGGAGCAGTCAACAAAAGCTGGTCCTTGCTGCCAGACCTGGCATGTTCCCTGCTACAAGCTCAAAGGCTTGAGAGCTGACAGACAGAAAGACCCTGGTGGGGGGTCCGACTAAGCCCAGGACGTAGTGGGTGCTCAGGGGCCTCCGAGCAGGGCAGCCCTAAGCAGTGACCAGCAGACACTCAGCATGGGGGAGGGGCCACGGGAGGCCAGTAGGTCAGCAAGTGGAAGGTGCATGGCCCACAGTAAGGGATCCCAGAGACACAGGCTGGGGCACCAGGGAGAAGAAGCCTCCGCCCAGCCGAGAGTTCGCAGGCCCCAGTGCCGGCTTTGCTACCTACAACACTCACGACCTGGCCAAGTCCCTCCTGCTCTACAATCCTTGGTCCTCAAATGTGTTTAATAGAGACAGTAACAAAAACTCCATCTTAAATTTGGGGAGGAGTGAAATAAAAGTTAAAAGAAGGGTGCCAAGCTCGGCAGGTGCTCACCATACACTAGTTGTGCTTATCAGGCACCAGTGAAACCAAGAACACCAGAACCGTCTTTCCACCCAGGGACCTGGCGGTGGCTGTCCCAGACATGCAGGCGGGACTCGTGCTGAGAGTTCTGCAAAGGTGGCAGAAGCCAGTGACTAGATCCCTGCCAGCACGTCTGATGACTAAGGCCCGGGATGACACCTGGGAATTTCACGGTAACGAAGGAGCCGGAGGTTGGCCAGGTGTGGTGGCTCACGCTTGTCATCCTAGCATGCTGAGAGGCCAAGATGGGAGGACTCCTTGAGGCCAGCATCAGCAACACAGTGAAACCCCGTGTCTAAAAAATATTTTTGGCTGGGTGCCTGTGGCTTAATGGGCTAAGCACCTGAGCTGGCGGGTTTGAATCCAGCCCAGGCCCGCCAAACAACAACGATGGCTGCAACCAAAAAATGGCCAGGCGTTGTGGCAGACGCCTGTAGTCCCAGCTACTTGGGAGGTGGAGGCAAGAGACTCGGTTGAGCCCAGGAGTTGGAGGTTGCTGTGAGCTGTGGATGCCACGGCACTCTATCCAGCATGACAGCTTGAGGCTCTGTCTCAAAAAATATATATATATATATTTTTAAAACTAGCTGAGTGTGGTGGTGGGTGCCTATAGTCCTAGATACCAGGGTGAGGAGTACTTCCTGAAGCAGGAGGATCACTTGAGCCCAGGAGTCTGAGGTTGCTGTGAGCTGTGATGACAGATGGAGTGACAGAGTGAGACCCTGCCTGGAGAAGGGGAGGTGGGGAAAGGTGAGGAGGAATCTGGGAGCAGCAGCCCAGACTCCAGGGGAGGCAGGAGGGGAAGGTGTGGGGAATCGGGGCAGGCACGACCAGGTGCCGAAGGGGAGACATCACTGAGCAGGTTCTTTTCCAATCCCAGGTCCCTAGAGAAAATGTCAGCCTCCAACACTCTGCTTTCTCTGGAGACAGAAAACTCACCTCTCCAAGAGGGGCAGCTCTGTCCAAGGGCCCTTCTGGACTCTTTGCAGGCTGGAAAGCAAACACCAAGTGTGAATTGCAGACTTATGAGGCATCTCCCCAGGGCGGTTTCCTAAGCAAGAGCCATGTCCCCTCAGCACAGGCCCATCCTGTCGTGATCTGAGTGTGCTGGACGGAGACCACCACAAGCAGTGGGGAACTCCAGAAGTCTCCTCTCCGGGAATCTAAGACACACTTGGCTCCTCCCCTCGAGAAGACCCTCCCAAGGCTGTGCTCTGGAGCCGTGCAGGCGAACTCCGTGCAGACCCTCCCAAGGCTGTGCTCTAGAGCCGTGCAGGTGAACTCCGTGCAGACCCTCCCATGGCTGTGCTCTGATGCTGTGCAGGTGAACTGCTTTCTCCAGGCTGGTTTTTAGCAGCAGAAAACAGGAACAATGAGCTGCTCCCTTCCTTCTCTGATGCTAACAGGAAGAACCGGCCTTCACCGCAATATTGCAGCCCCAGACTATCCACAATCTCCCACCTGAATCCTCAAGCCAGATGCATTTGGGGGGGATTTTCTGGGAAAGGGAGCAGGGTGTGTTTGCCACCTGGGTCCCTCCGCTGGGTGGGGCCGAGTGCCACTCTGCCAGCGTTTCACACGCCTGCAGGGAAAGGCATCCCTGTGCCTATGCACAGGACAGAGGCTATTTATGACTCCATGGCATCTCAGAACAGCTTTTCATGCCAGAGAAATTTTGGTTTTTCTCCGTATTGCAAGCCGGTTGCTAATACCGTGGTTGATGTGTACCTCGTTTCCCACGTGTGTGGGTCTGAGGTGATGACCCCTGGGTCTTTTGTCCGTCCTCCGTCCGTTGACACCATGCTGGTTCTTCCCCACAACATCTTAGTAAATATTAATCATTATAGGACAAATCTTCCTCATCTTCATTTTTTATATTGACCTGGCTTTTTTTTAAGTCATTTCTTCTTCCATTCAGATATTAGAATCAATTTGTTCTCTGATGTGAAAAATTCTGTTAAAATTTTGAATTACAATTGTCGTGGAATTTGTATTTCCCTCTGGGGAGAACGGTCATCTTTAAAACATGGGAATAACCACCCAGGACAGGTTATATGTCTAGCGCGTCTCTACGTTCACCTTTAAATGATTTGATGGAAGTGCATTGTTTTCCCTAGAAAGTCTTAGCAATTCTGGCAGATCCTGAGTAGCACAGTTGTCATCAACTGTGTGATTGCTGTCACAGTCCCTCGGTGTTCGAAGCTGTTGTACACGATCGATTTTGCTTTACACCTGTGCTAGGCCTGTGTCCAGCAGCCTCAGCGACCGTCCCTCCCCGGCTAAACGTTTATTCTCGGGATTCTCTGGGTCTCTCCTTCCCGGCTCTGTATGAAGGTTCGTATCATCTGCAGATAATGACAACTTGGCTTCAGCCTGTCCTGTGTTTACAGCTCGTCCTCTTAACGTCTCCCTCAGCCCTCGGGAGAGTATGGATGGAAACGTGTTTTTTTCTCTCTGTCTTTTGGGAAAGAGGGGGCTATAGTTTCACCACAGTCATGATATTTTAATGTTGTAAAATTATTGCATTCCTGAAATAAACTCGGAACAATACTACCTAACATCGTACATAACTTATACATAATAACAAGTATGTATTTTTATACGCTGCTGAACTCAATGCACTATACAGGACTTCTACGTCCACACTCACAACAGAAACTACCCCAGCATTTTATTTTTTGTAGTCCTGGTCCTGGTATCAAGAACACTTCTTATAAAAAGAAATGGGAAGCTTTCTGATTTCATTTTTCCTCTGTATTAGAAAGGAATTCTTTGTTCCTCTGAGGTTCTGAGAAACACACCCTCAAAATGCCCCTCCCGGGCACCTTGTTGGTGCCTGAGCAGGGGAGGAGGGGACTGGAGTGATTGTTGAGTGACTAATAAAATGGCTACAGGTCTGTCTGGGATTCTGTTTGCCCTCTAGTAAAGTTTGGTATTTCATGGTTTTCTATGACATCTCTATTCCATCACAGATTATATTTATGGGCACAAAGTTACCTCTACTCATGTTTTGAAAGTCCACGGTTTCTGTGCCGCGTTTTATTCTTACTGTTTTTATCTGGGGTCTCTCTCCATTGTATTTATCACTCTGCCCAAAGTTTTGTCTTTTTAATTAATTCCTGCCAACAAACCTCTTTTGGTTTCATTGGTTATCTATACTATTTTTAATATTTTATCCATTTCTCCTTTTCATTTTATGACTTCCTTCTGGATTTTACTTTGTGGGGGTTTATTGGGGTGGTGTTCAGAATGTTTGTTCTGCTGACTGAGTTGAATGTGTATAACATTTTCCAGATTGCTATTTTTAATTAGAGAAATAAACCGTTCCTGCTAAACTAGTGTTTTTATGATTGGCTCTTGAATTCTTCTTTTATGACACTGATATTAACACATCTGCCTTATATTTAAATATATGTAAATACACATACATATATGTGTGTGTGTGTGTATGAATATTTGCCTGGATATATTTATCTACTGGGGTATTTTCTGTTTGTGTCATTTGTTTTAAATATGCTTCTTTACTTCTTACATGATTGTAATGATTACCCTTAATTCTGTCTACTCAAAGCCTATGAAAATATTTTCCTATGCTTCTTCTAAATTGTTTATATTTTTAACTTTGAAATTTAGATCTACATTGTCATTCTGCACTAGTATAGTGCAAAGTCATTGTTAAGATTTTTTTTAATGCAGGCATACAATTGACCAAGAGTTGGTCAGAAATCCCTGATTTTCTAGGACACATATTCAGTCTAACATTTTTTAAAAAGTGATAAAAATAGTTACAGCCTTCTATTGAGGAAACTAAGACATTTATCCTGCTTTGACTCCATTATCTCTTCTGCCTAGTTGTGCTCCTGTCGTGTAAAGAGCCTGTTTTTCATATTTAAGATACTGTGTTCCCATTTTTCGACGGTATACCTGGAAGTCAATTTAAAAACTACAAGATTCGTGTCTCTTTTCTTACCATTATTCTTGAGCCCATGTCCTTTCTCTTTTTTGGACTCGTGATTTTTGTTTATTCTCATTTTTTGGTTTATATTCCAGTTCGTTTTCAAAAAGAATCCATAGAAGGTAATTTGATTTTCTGAGTTTTATTATGCATGAAAATCATTCTATTTTGCTCTCCTATTTGAATAATAGTTTTTCTGGGCATGGAATTGGAGACGTAAAAATACTTTCAGATCTTTCAAGCCATTTTCTCTAGAAGTGTGGGGCTGGGTTATTAGAAATTTGCCACCAACGTGATTCCTCTTTTTCCACTGGCGGAAACTCTTCTTGTTGTTGCTGTGCAAAAAGACTTATTGACTATTATCTTAATTTTTGGAGTCCTTTATTCAGAATGTGGCCAAGTTCTTCTATTTTCTCTTAATCTGACTCTTTCCTGAACTCGAGGAAGCTTCCTTCTTTTCCTCTGACCTCTTTCCTCCCCTTTTCCGCTCTTCTAGTGAAACTCTTAACTCAGTCACCAGGATGAATCACCAGGCATTTGGCAGCTCTGTTCAGCGGTATCTCAAGTGTTTAATTTTGGCAAATTTCCAAAATCTCTGATGATTCTTATTGCTCATTTTTTTCTTCTTAGGATGTAATCAGGACTTTCCTTTGAAGAGAACTGTTTGGCGGCCTCCCTGCAGACCAGGGCAGGGCAGGTTCTCCAGAGAGCCCCCTGGTCTGTCTCCTTCCATCTCCTTCTGTATTTTATTTTTTTTGCATTTTTTGGTGTGACACCGTAGTTGTACATTTGAGGGGCCCGTGAGATGTTTTGATACACGTATACTGATCAAGTCAGGGCAACTGGACACAGAGCTTTCCCGCAATGGCCGGAGGTGTGGGTGTAAATTATTCAAGCAAGGATTTTGCAAAATTAAAACAGATGTCATCGATATCCATAAAGATGCATAATGAGGGAAGGCGCCCCGCACCCCGTAGAGAGGACGTGCCTGGCACCCAGAGACCCTGCCCTGCACGAAGGGCCCGTGCCTCAGGAAGTGCACGTAGGACTCCAGTGGCAGCAAGGACGTCAGGACCAAGGCTGGGTGGGGGCCGGGCCCTCGAGGAGGAAGGGCCTGGAGTATCCCCCCACCCCCCGCAGGTGCAGAGCAGGAGGGTCTGGTGGCCAGTTTCCCTGCTGCCCACAACTACAGTGTCTGCCCTCAGGAGCTGGGCCCTCCCTACCCCTAGGATGTCCTGGCAGCCCTTACAGCAGGCCAAGACCACCCAGGGACCCTCACTCCAAACAGCCGCCCCAGCTTCCCAGGGCCCCTGGGTCACGGAGCCCCTACCCACACGCTGTCCCCCACACACCCACTATCCCCATGCACATTCTGTCCCCTACTCTCTCCACCTGGTCCACCCTCAGGGCAGGGGCTGGAGCCCGTGGATCCTGGGACGTTATGCAATCCCTGACCTCTTTCCTGCATCAGGAGTGCTCCGTGCTCTGTCTCCTGGCTAAGCTCAGAAACGCCACCCTTGATGAGCACCATTTCCCCAGTGCCACCATGCCTGTCCCTGCAGCTCACGGAGATCCCTTCGGCTCCATCCCACGCTGAGTCCGAGCCCTCGGCAGCTTCCGCTGGCCTCTTCTCTTGGTTCCCCCGGCGTCTTCTCCACCTGTGCTCCCCCGTCTCAGGACGGCCCAGGGCCCTCTCCCTCTCCTCTGCACCTTTCCCAGGCACCTCCTCGGCCCTGGTCCTGGAGGTGCCGCAGGACTCAGAACCACTTTCCTGCTGGCTTAGGCCGCGTCCCCCAGCACCACAGTGTCACCGTGCACATGTCCCACGCGGCTGCTCCTTCCACAGGCATGAGGACCCTTTCTCACACCCCCTGCTGTCTGCACTGTCCCTGTATGCTGTCACCTCCACTCCAATGACTCAGCCCTGCTTTACCCGGCCCTGCCGCCTGTGTCACCAACCCCTTCCCCAGCCTCCCAGCTGCTCCAGTGACACAGACCCATTAACTGACCCAGTCTGAGCTCCAGACCAGAGAGCCTGTGGGCCCCGGTGAGTGGCTGTGGTCCTACCGTGATGATGGCAGAGTCACTAGGTCAATGACGCTGGTGGCACAGCTTACAAGGCCAGGAAACCAGCGTTTATGGGCATCAGGGGCTCAGGCTCTGCCCTTGGAACTGGGGAGAGAGCTGTGAATACAACCTGTTTCGGTCCCAAAGAGTTTGCGTTGTCATGAAATGTATCCCCTGGGGTCCCCAAACTCCACGTACAAGTCGATTTCCTTTTTGGCCGTGCCATTTTGTGAACAGCCTCTGAAACTCAGAAGCAGTATTTAATGTGTGGAGTCCCTCCCATGATGATTTCCTTCTGGTGAGAGGTCCATCGACCTCTCCACTGAGCAGGGTGTGGAGTCCGCCCCCGATGACACTGCGTCCCTCCCATGATGACCCTGGTGGGAGGTCCATCGACCTCTCCCCTGGGGGGGGCGGGGTTGCTGTCTTTAGACGCCATCGTGGCTCAGCTTACTCAGAGGATGATTCCCCGAGGATCAGATAAAGTGTGCTGCACAGTCCAGCTGGGCTGGAACACAGAGATAGCCCCGCGTCCAGCTCCGAGTCTGCAAATCCCCACGGATGGCGGCTCACTCTGACGCACGGCTCTAAGCTCCTTATCGCTCTGGGCCTGCAGGGGCTCCTGAAGTCCCTCAGCAGGAGGGTGATGTGCATTTTCCTCTCTGCTCCCACTGAGCCCGGCTCCCTCCAGGGCACAGAAGACTTGGCCCTTTCGCAAGTCGCAAACCTCCAGGACTTGGTGGCTGGAGATGCTGCTTGCTGCCCTGGGTGTGGTGCTGGGCGTGTCAGAGGGCACAGCCTTCTCCAAATAATCGATAGATAGTCCCCCTCTCCTGTCCATTCTTGCCAACAGCAGTGGGGAAACGGTTTTACTTCCTTCTTTCAGTTCTAAGGGAGACTCAGTGGCTGGGCAGACCTCAGTAAGCATGGGGTACGCAGAGCTGAGGACATGGCGTCACTGAGCTCCACGCCAGGGGCCACCTGAGGGTTTAAGCCAAGATGGAAGACAGTCAGATTTGTGTTTGCAGGTGACCGTCTGGTTGCAGGGCACAGAATGTCTCAGTGTGGGAGGGACAGGTGAGCACCAGATGCCACATCCCGGCACCCCCAGGGCCAGCGCCCACCCTCCCCTGCTGAGTGGGGGGATAGCTTCACCCCACTCTTTCTTCCATCGTTATCTTTGATTTTCACACACAACCCTAGGAGGTAGGCTGGGGAAGTGAAATTATTGTAACTTTTCAGAATTTTTAAAAGCATCCTTGAAATGTCTAAGTAGCATTCGTATTCCAGGGAATCTACAGTCAGGTTTACACTCTTCACTGTTACTCAACCTTATTCAAATCCTCACATAATCCTGCTGGGGAGAGCGTGACCCCTGCTCTTAGAGATGAAGCTCAAATAAACCACATGATGGTCCCAGCCACAAGCAGGTTCCAAGCCATCCGCAGACAACGGGGACTCCGCTGAGCGGGATGGACGGGATGGGACGAGCAGGCAGGGCCAGCACAGGCACAGCGTGGCCAGAGGTGCCCAGTCCTGTGACCCCTCCCACCCTGGCTCCCTGGGCCCATTCACCTCCAGCCCTCTCCTGGCTCTGGTGGAAACTGGTGACGCCCTCACCACTAGGTGCCAGGCAGGGTGGTGTGTTCGGGGCCTTATCTCAGGACCTGGTTCATCTCCGGGGAACCCCGTGGTCCTCCCCACATGTGGGTGAGTGCTGGGTCCTGCCCTCCAGTGGCTTAGAAGCCAATACAGACAAGCAAAGCCACATCACATAGTGCCACCACCACCGGCTTCCTGTGGGCCCTCCGTGAGCTCCAGATGTCTGGGAGGCAGAGATGTTTGTGAAGTTTCTGTGAGGGGCATGGAGAGGGCAGGGAACTGCAGACCACACGGCCGTTAGAAGTGTCGTCCCTACTAAACTGCAGACCACATGGCCCTGTTGGAAGTGCCGTCCCTACTAAGACACAGGCTGCTATGTGCAGGCTGGAACACGAGCTGCTTAAGTAGAAGGAATAGAACTTGCAGACCCACTGGCTTACAAAGCAACTGAAGTGTCCGTGGGACTGCAAAGCAAAGGTAACTGATACTGACTTACTGGTACCCTGGCTGGGTAGGTCGCTGAGAAACACAGACATGGTCACACAGTGGCGACAGTGCAGCTGTCCAGCTCCTGGAAAGCGCTGCAGGTGTCGTGATCCCCCTGACACTCTAGCAGTCTGGGGGTGTGCAGTTCCATGAATTTAAATACATGTACCACAACCATTAGATACAGGAGGGTCTGTCACCCCAAACAGGCCCTTGGTACCCAAGGTGGGTGAATTTCAAGGACGTCAGGCGGCAGGGAGGCATTTCATACAGGACCACAGCACACAGAAAGTCTCAAGACTGACTTTGCTCCACATGGTGTCTTTGAAATTCATTCACATTGCCATATATATTATTTATTCCCTTTGCTTGCTGAGTGAGATTCAGTTGTATGAATATTTCACCTGCTGAAAGGGCCTGTGGGTTGATTGCACGTTGGGGTGGACATGAATAAACTGGCCGTGAAAATCCCTTACATGTGTAAACGTAAGTGCTCCTTTCCCGGGGAGCTGAGCCCTATGGGAAGTGTTTAACTCCATGAGAAGCGGCCAGGCTGAGCATCAGAGCGGCTGGGCCATTTTGCATCCTCACCAGCAGGGATGAGACCCAGTTGTTCCACAGTCTCGCCAGCACTTGGCACTGCCTCTGTCCCATTCTCTGGCCGTCAGCGCAACCTCGTCCCGGTTTTACTTTGCACCTCGTTAATGGCAAACGATGCCGAACTCTCCACGTGACTCTCCTTGTGTTCTCTTTAGCGAAATGTCTTTTTAAGTCTTTTGTCTGTTTTTTAATTGCTGCATTTATTTTTTTTTTTTTTTATGTAGAGAAAGAGTCTCACTTTATTGCCCTCGGTAGAGTGCCGTGGCGTCGCACTGCTCACAGGAACCTCCGACTCCTGGGCTTAGGCGATTCTCTTGCCTCAGCCTCCCGAGTAGCTGGGACCACAGGCGCCCACCACAACGCCCGGCTGTTTTTCTGTTTTGTAGTTCGGCCGAGGCCGGGTTTGAACCCACCACCTTCGGTATATGGGGCCGGCACCCTACGCGCTGAGCCACCCTATTTATTTATTTTTAACTGTTTTAAAATGTGTTCTGGATATGAGTATTTTGTTGACTGTGTGGTCTACAGATATTTTAGCCCCATCTACAACTTGCTATGTCAGTTTGCTAAGGATGCAGTAACAGTCCCCACAGCGGGTGACTCACACAAGGCCTTTGATCCCCGCACTGGTGTGGGGCCAGAAGGCCCAATGGAGGGGTCAGCCGGGTGGGTTTCTTCCCCCGGCGGAGGCCGAGCCTCCCTCGTGGTCCTGTGCACACGGCCGTCCCCTCCCTGCATCGCCCCAGGGCCTCCCTCTGAGTGTGCCAGCGTCCTGATCTCCGCTTCTTACGAGGACTCTGGTCCCGTTAGGTTAGGGCCCACCAAGGACCTCCCTGTAACTTGATCACCTCTGAAAAGACCCTGTCCTCAAATAAGATGACATTTTGAGGTGCAGGGTTAGGACTTTGGCGTGTCAATGTTGTGGGGGCAGTGTACGCAATTCAGCCTATAACACTCACGTTTCATTCTCTTAATTTCTTTGAAGCAAAATCTTTCAATTTTGGTAAAGTGTAATGTATCAATGTTTTCTTTTCATGGCTCATGTTTTGATGTTAAGCCACATCTAATACTACTTCCCCCAATCCCTGGGTCCCAAAGATTTTTCCCCGGTTTTTCTTTAAAGGTTTTTCAGTTCTTACATTTTATATGTGGATCAATGATACATCCTGAGTTCATGCCCGTATCTGGAGTGATTTTTAGGTTGAAGTTCTTATTTTTGGCATACAAAAGACCAATTTTTCTGACACCAATGTGTAAAAGACTCTTCTTTATACATTGAACTGTTTTTGTACCATTATAGAAGATTCAAACATCCGTCTTTGTGCACGGCCCTTCCTGGACTCCCTGAGCACCCACCTGTCCACCCCTTGGTCAATGCTACACTGTCTAGATAATAATAGCTTAGGAGAAAGTCTCACAATCAAGTAACATAATTCCCAGTTTATTCTTTTTCAAAAAAGTATTTATTCTAATTCATTATATTTCACATAAATTTCGGAATTATCTTTATCTACAAAAATCATGCTGGAATTTTTATTTTTATTTATTTATTTATTTATTTTGTAGAGACAGAATCTCACTTTATTGCCCTCACTAGAGTGCCATGGCGTCTCAACTCACGGCAACCTCCGACTCCTGGGCTTAGGTGATTCTCTTGCCTCAGCCTCCCAAGTAGATGGGACTACAGGTGCCCACCACAACGCCCAGCTATTTTTGTTGTTGTTGTTGCAGTTTGGCTGGGGCTGGGTTTGAACCCACCACCCTTGGTATATAGGACTGGCACCCTACCCACTGAGCCACAGATGCCGCCCCATGCTGGAATTTTTATTAGAATCACTGTAAATCCATAGGTGGGTCTGAGAAGAATTGGGCTGTTCACCATGCTGATTCTGTGAGTGCAGAGAACCCCTCCATTCACTCCTGTCTCCTCTGAGAGTCTCCCCTGCACACTGCACTTTCTAGGACTCAGATTCATTTTGTATGGGTTTTGCCATATTTATCCCTATATGTTTAACCTTTTTGAAC